>JXOR01000833.1:0-69756 GCA_001014335.1 Coboldia fuscipes | reverse complement strand
TTTTTTTTTTTTTTTTTTTTTTTTTATTAATGAATTGTTCATAATGGATGATCGCGCGATTAAGGTAGAGGAGACCCCATAACAGATAATTTGCAATGGGTAGTAAAGAAGATTGGTAAAATGAAACAACAAAAAAATAGGACAAAATGTTAACTGATGGTTACACAGGCCTCAGTGTGTTTCGTTACATTCAATCGTTTGTTTCAATAGATAATCGTTTTAGGTTTGCATGACATGATGACGGAGGAGGTTGGGTGATGCTATGCAATGAATAACAAGCAAATACTTTAACAAGAGAAGTGTTACTCTAATTCCGAATATCAAGAAAATAAAAACACTGCAACTATGTTGTGCAGTTACATCAACTGCAATGGACTCTATCGAATGCACAAAATATATAAGAAAAATGTTAGCAGTTCATGATTTGTTATTTTTATTTTTTGTTGTTTCATCAGTTTGGTTGATATCTTAAAGGCATAGTTTAGCTATGGTATGACCACACTTGGGATAGCTGATCTTTTAGCTTCTTCTCCTATGAATATTTTGTGTCTATGTCGATTATTCAGTAAAAAAAAAAAGAACTAAAAAATAAAGTTAAAATTCATATGCAATTTAGTATATCACACCGGGATTCATGAGGCCATGATATTTAAGAAATAAAACTAAACCAATTGATTTAAGTTTCGTAGAGATCTCTTTATGCTAATATACAACACAAGTCAAAGGAAAATTCATTGTAAAGTTTAATGTTAAAGCAAAAAAAAAAACAAGAAGAAATATTTAAGTAAAAATGATGATACACTAAACGTGATACGATAGTTTATAAACATCAGTTGAATATTTCATATAACTGAAGTGAATTTGGTTGTTACCAGTTACCTTTTGAATAGCAGAGTTGATAGAGTTGAATAGGTAAAAATATCATCTATGACTCGTGCAGTTCGCGTGCTCTGTACCATTTATTTCGATTGTTTTACTGTCTTCTTGTGGTTTAAATTCAAAGTTTAAACACTTTGTTTTCTTTTTAACAATTTTGTATGTTTTTTATATTAAAAAAACTACGGTTTAAATTGTTTCTGTAGTTTGTGCGGATTTAATGAATATAAGAAATAATAAAATGTACATCACTATTAGAAGAAGGTATAACTGAAAATATTTGGTTGCAACACAAAACACAAAAATTGAATCTATTTGGATATTTCAATGTGTAATGGAGACAAGATACGAGTAGGTAAATACGAAACCTTCATCATATAATGGGTCCAGTCAAAGTGTTATGTGTTATATATGAAATGGTTTCTTATTCATTATCTGATGTCTGATAAATGAAGTTACGTCTTTTTGAAATAACTTACGATGCATATTTGTTCCCGTTTCTTTTTCCTTTGGGTTGTAACAAAACACTGAATACCGTGTGTGTTTTGTTAAGCTTATGGGTGATCTTAAGACGTTACAGTTTTCGTTTATTTATTTAAATATCTTCTTTGCAATTTGGTGTCTTGTAGGCGAGATGAGGAGTCATTAAATGAAAATATATGCACAACATTACGGATTATGCATAAACGTGAAAACGTGTAATATAGGAAGAAAATTTTTAAACGATAAATTAAAACGGTATAGAATAATAAGAAGTTGTAATGTCTCTCTTTCATCATTTAGATTAGAGTTGGCAGAGAGAGAGACAGTTTTTCGTCTTTAGGGCAATCAATTAGAATGCGGTGATCTTAGATGATTGGTATAAGACGGAACGAGTTCGAACAATTTTTAAGTTAAACAGTTAATGGGTGATATATTTGTTTCTAATCCTCCGTTTCGGTGGAATAGGTGTAGTACGACCAGGTACACATTGGCCTATTGGGTTTAATCAACAACGTTAATGGGCTCAAAGACTTTAAGGCTCTTTATTGGATTTTTCTTATTTCGTTTCGTTAATTTTCTTGAATGTTTTATTTTTTTTTTTTGTCGTTTAAATTCATTGCACGCTGCATTGTTGGCTGCCAGCAATTGTGTCTTAAGAAACGACGACGACGGTCTTATCTGATAGAGTCAAGAAATTTGTAATATTGGCAATTGGAATAAATTGCAAATGGAATTTAATCGGTATTTCACACTTTGAAATTTAATACGGATGGCTAATGGTTTGAATCTCTTTTTGCACGACTGATTGAATGGAATTGTAACCATTTCGTATTATTATTGAATTTGTTATTTGTGATTTACAATTGATATGTATTACACTTTGAAAAAAAAAATTGTTATATTCATATTCTTAGTTATAGTTGTTGCATGGGGTAAGGTAACAAAATTCTGTTACACATAAATGACTCTTAGATTAATATACAAAATCCAGGTGAAAAGTATTGATCACAATGTGGCAGAGAAAGTTTTTATTTATTTTTTGTTGTTTTCTTGCCTTTATCCAATATTCTCAATTTTGTTTTCTTATTCAAGATCTTTAAAGTTATTGATTTTTGCCGGAGAAAAATAAGAGTATCAATTTAATTTGGTTTTAAATTTGAAACAAATAAAAAAAAAAACAAAATTTGCCTTCGGAGCGCATAATTCAAAAAGAAAAAAAATGTTTCTTCTTTTCTCTAGTTTCTTAATATTTATTTTCTATTTCTTTTGGTTTTTCTTGAAAACAATGATTATGTTTAACTATGATTTTCTTAATGATTTTTTTTTTACTTTGTTGCGGTTTTCCGTGTGTAACGCGAAGTTATTTTGCGGTGGTCACATTAAACTTATTTAGTGAATGACGATAGAAGAATTTCATGTAACGGTTAACAGTGAATATTGATTAAATTGCACCGCATGAAATCAGAGTAACTTCATAAGACTTTTGTTGGTTCAATTTTTTTTCTGTTACCTTTTTGTAACACTCACCGTAGTTAAATCAACGGATATGAAGAGCTTTCTAACAATATTTTTTTGTTGCTGTTGCTGTTGCTGATTTAATTTGCATTGCCATTTAAATTATTATGTGCCATCATTCTAAATAGAAACGCAATAATGTTTATGTGATAAAATTTATATGAATTTATTATTTTGTTATCTGTTTCTGTCTGTTATCTTTATGGGATTAATTCCGATTAAATTATACATAATTTTCACCTGAAATTATTTAATTGAAATAAAATCCGGTTAAAGTGAATGCATTAATCTGTTTTAAGATTAACGAAGTACCCAAGTGTAAATAGACGTATGGTAACTTTATTTTGATTTTATAATTTTCTTACATTTAATTACATAAATGAAACTAACTATATTATCTGTGTTGAATCTATAAATTTATGTTTATGCATACAGGAGTAATGATTGTGTTTATAACCGCCAATATTCATGATGAGTTGATCAAAGTTCTCTCGTTGAACATTTATTACAAAGATTATGTTTTAAATTTTTTTTGTTCTCTGAATATGAACAAATTAAGGAAAAAATTTGATACAAAAAGCTAACAAGAACTAGACTTATAAGAAATTTTATTTATTGTGAAGCCAAGTTATAATAATGCAATTTATTACTGATGAAGAAGAGAAAATCATTTGGGTGTACCATGAGTAATGTTGAACAAAAATAAAAAGCAATCAATCTTATAATAAACTTAAGCAAATAAAAAATCAAAAAATTGTGCGAATTCTAATTTTATTGGGCCACAGTCTAAGAAAATTTCATTCTGACGGGTTTTTCTTAATTATTTGAATCGTTGTTTTATAACCGTTCAAATTGGATTATTGTTAATAGCAAAAAAATTTCATACCTTTTTATGTCCGAATTTAGTTGCGTTTTATAACCGTCAAACAATTGCACATAGACTGACTGTCTTGTTTAAAGTTCAATAAGTTTTTTTTTTTTCCAATTCACCTTGTTGAATATTTTTCTTTTCTAATCTGTTTGTTTTGGCTATAATTCACATATAAGTTTTTCTTTCGATATGCATTGATTGCATTCTTGTATTCAAACTATCCATAAATTGATGAAGCAAATTACATGTTTACTCAATTTCTCTTAATCGATTAAGTACAAAAACCGAATATACGAGTACACAACTGAAGATATTTTGTAGTCTTTTGGTTTTGTAATGATGAAGTAAAACGGAGAAAAAAAATACATAAAATACCACAGTGAGTGGAAAATGTGTATCAAAACAACGGGAAAATTTTTATGTGTATCAATTTTTTTTATATGCAAAAATGAAAAGAAATGTATCAACGGTGTTTTTGTTTTCCAATTCACCATATGAAATAGGCTGCCGGTAATTGAACAGTAAAACAAAGTTATAGAATAAAAAGAGATATGGTTTAACACTCCAAATGTAATTTTTTTTTGTTTGTTTTGTAGATTTGATAACCAGCGGTATATCGGTTAGGTTTTTTGTTTTAGTAATCCATTTGGATCAAAATGAATGTTAGAAATGAATCGCACATTTTTTTTTGCTGTTTACTAACATGTATGGTTTGGCAAAGGAGTAAAATGTAGAAAAACGAAAAATCGTTTGCATGTTTAACGGTTAAGGAAAAATCACCTTCTTCATTTTGTTAAACTAAATAGTCAGATATTTGTAATGGATACACAGTGTGTGCATACAATGAAACATTAATTTATGTTTAGTGTCTATAAAATGTGAATTTTTGCTATAAATTATAATATGTGGAGTTTGTTGGCTTTTTTTTTATACGGTAAGAAGGAGAAATGTAAATGCATAACGATTAGATGAATAAAATGTAACAAAAACGTATAGAATGTAAAATAATCGGTTTATATGAAAAATAGTGCAAGAATACCGATCAATTTACAAGGAGAGATGAAATATCTACTGTGTGCAACTTGACGATCATTTAAGAAAAGCAAAAAAAAAAAAAAATAATAATAAATTTTATAAGAAAAATTATAAGAAACGATGTTAAAGATGAAGTTTAAAAAATAAAGAGAGAAAAATTGTAACATAATGCTTATATTTAAACTATATATTGATTACCTTTTTATAATAACTTTCACTTGTATACGATTCAGTTATTCCGTATGATCAAATAAGAAGTTACAATTATTTATTTTTTGGTTTCTGCCATCAAAGACTACGTATAATCTTAAAGAAAGAAAAATTATTATAATCTTCTATTTAGGAGTTAAACAAAGATCCGTTTTATTTCTTATTGCTATTTAAGCGCGTTTCAATAATTTTTCGATGAGGCTATAAAGACAACATGAGATAGAAAAACTATCGATAAATATGAAATTGAATGGGTAACATGAAAATCAATTTGATCGGTCATTACAATGCGGATAAAGTGCTCTGATTATTTATTATAAACTATAAAACAATATTTCGTTTTGTTTAGTCATTTAGTCTATTGGCCTTCTAATAAATTGCTTAAGAAAAAAGTGAATAAAAACAAAAAAACAAAATTGTATGTACGTAAAGCTTATCTTCAAATCATGTCGACAGACAGGTGAATTCTAATTAAATCATAGTGAGCATGAATTTACTTTAAATCAAGGTGTATGAGAGAGAGATGGATAATATCGAAAGAGAGTTTAAGAGGAATTAGAGTACATTGTTAGATGATAGTGTGTATGTTGATTCGAAAAGGAAAATCCAATTAAGCAATATGAAATGAGATAAAATTATGTGATAACGAATCCATTTCCTAGCGAATATACATAAATGGTGATTTTTTAAAGTAAAATTGTTCGTTTATTTTACTTTACGTTTAATAGGTAGTTGAGGCGTTATTTATATTTGAAAATTATAATTATTGTGGTCAATTAAATACTATTTTGCGTTAAATTACGAATATTTCAGTTAATTGACGTTGTACGAATGCCATTACTATTTTACTATTTTGAAAGTGAACTTCGCTGTGTATTGGAATAATATTTCTTTTAGATTTTTACGATGGAAAGGATTTTTTTAATATGCGAACTTTTTCACCTATTTAGCAATTCTGATAGTTTCATTATCTAAATTATAATGATTTATGAAATTTTTATTTTAACACAAATAACTGTAAATACCTAACAGATATATTCAATTTATTTGAATGCAATGTTAGAAATAGTGTAGTAACTATGTCACAAGTCCCTCTGTTAAATTGATTTATTACACGTTGATGGTTTGCCTCATCTAGAAATATGTTTAACCGAATTTTTATGTAAATCAGAATGCAGTTCGGTAGTTTTGATGCGAAAGTTTTATGTTTTCTGTGATTATGTAAAACAGCACCTTTTTAATCAGGTTTGATTGACAAAAATGTAAACGAATATTCAGATGATGTGAAATTTTAAGCTTTTCTTTTAATTCGCTTGTTAAATAAGAGAGAAAAAAAGTCCCGTAAATTGATTGATAAATCTATCATAAGTCTGATTGTTTGACTGGCGACTATCAAAAAAAAAAAAGAAAAAACTAAAGAAAACCAAAAACGGTGTCTCAAAATTAAGTGATTTGAAGTGAATTAGAGGAGAAAAAGTAAAAAGAAATCAAAATATATTTAATTAACGCTCTTGTTTCATCAAATCAGTTGTTAATCCATGTGGTAACACCATTATTCACATGTTTTCCACCTTCAAATTGATTTCTGTATATGCCACTAGCAATGTTGCAATCAATTTCGGATGTTAATACACAGAAGTCTAAAATAAAAAAATAAAAAAGAAATATTAAAAGAAAACTAATCAGCCTTGGTAATCAAATTCAGAGTTGTAACGTGTTGTCATCCTATAGTCTTAACAGTTGCTCTTGTTAAATTCAATTCATTGCGGCATTGACAAAGTCTTTATTACCATTTTAGTATATTCCGTTTCTGATTATGATTGACACATGAAAAATGCACCACAATCACTTGGTACCAAATACACAAGTGCATAAGATGTCAGTGCTAAACATAACAGTTGATGTCTAATTTTCCCAATTGAACCAAAAAAACAAAATCAAAGTAAAAGACACAAAAATGTAACGGATCTCACTGTTGCTCATTGAATCTCTTAGTATTCTGAATTAGTTTACTTTAAATTTCTCATAAGAAAATCTTAAATCATTTATGTTTTAGGTGAGCACAGTGAAATGATATTAAGAAATATTGTAATAGAAAACATGGAATGCACTTTGATAATGTCTAACAGGCTATTCATCATCAAGATTTTTCATCTTTTATTATTTTCAAAATGAAAAATCTGGAGTGAATATTCTGTTGTTGTTTTTATATTTCGGTTACATAAAATATGATAAAAATGTTTTCTAGTCAAGTACATCTTAATAATAAAAATGTGAATGGTTTATAGTACATTATACTTTACGTTATAACATTATCAGTTGTATAAAATCAGAGGTAAATGAATTATTTTATTTTCTTAATATCAATTCAGTGTGTTCCATCCAAATTGTTGTATTTAAATGAAATTAATCGCCCAAAAAAAGAAACAAAAAACGGTCCAAAAAAGCTTCAACTGAAATCTCACTCCTCTGTAATGTCTTATGGTATGGCCTTGGGCCTACCACTTTTCATTCATTTGGATCAATTGTTTTAACTGAATCATGGACCAAAAGACACTGTATTTCTTGATTCATTTATGACTTGATAGAGATCCATTGAAGATTTTATTTAGAGTTTTTGTATATTTGGCTAAAGAAAGAGAGTTGTGGAGCTGTATGCGGAGGCCTAGTTGAACTCCATTTGCGATATGATCTAGTTGTTAATCGTATATTATTTTTGATGAAGTAAAAAACAAAAAGTAGATTTAATGTTAATGAATTAATGGTATCCATCAATGGACCGAATAAAACAGTGGATAATTAAAATCACAATTTCAAGAGAGGGAATTATAGAATTCCAAAAAAAAAAAAAAAAAACGTTTGTCTTACTGATTAAAGAGTTCAGTTGTTAGATTCTTAGAGTTTTTTTCTTTGAGTTACATGACATGAACTGATTCCATCTATTTAAGGTTTTCCGTAAAAATTTAGTTACCTAGTCAAAATGAATATCAACACTGAGGGCCTCCACGGAGACGGGTGAAATAAATAGATTGCGGTCCCAAATGAGAATTATAACAAACGATATTTGAATTTTGGTAGAATTATTATTAAGAGACAACCAAGATGATTCCAATTATGCCGAACTTTTGTGACTTTAGATTTCAATTCTAATGCTAAATAATCATAATCTTTGATAACCGAAGAACAAGTTTAGTTACTTTTAACCAATCTAATGACATTTTGATGGATTATTGTTGCCATACCTTTGAGTTATTTTTTTTCTTTTAATAAGCTTTTATCTTCTTCACGGATCCACAAGTGGAGGATGTTTGTTGTGTTTCGTTATTTCGGTTGAAGATCCAAACTTTAATGAATTAAAAATAAAAAAAATATTCGGCGCGTATTCTGCCATGCATATGATTTGGACAGTTGTTGTATTCTTTTCGATTGATTCCTGTGTATGATTAAACATAAAAGATGGATAAACACATTCTTAATCATTTGCCATTCAAATTTTCACGTCTCAAAAAAAATAAAATAAAATAAAACATTTGATTCACGATGAGTGAGAGACTCCCGGTTGAAAATACCTTTGGTTTGTTACTTTTGAGTTAAGTAAGAAATTGATTTTTATAATCTGTTTGATAGCTTAAAGCTTTATGATTTGTTACCTATACGGTTTTATGAATTCATATAATATTGGTCGTCAATCTCTGTGGTACATCTTCTTAAGATCATCACCGGCTTTTGACCGGAGATGTGTATAGTTTTTGTTTCATTTAAAGTGACTGAAGTAGTCTTTAATTTTAATTTTTTTTTTCCCTTACTTTTGAGATACATTAACGAAATCAGAAGATCTTGACATTTTCTTTAACGGAACGGACACAATACAGATGAGATGATGGAATTAATATTAATAATATGAACAGAACATGAAATAAAGATAAAAGTTTTAAAAATGTTGATTCCAGATGATGAAACTGTTACATTATTTCGGTGGGTTTTTTTTTTTAAGATCAATTGCCGGTTGTCATTTTGATAGTTTTTGTTTTTCTTAAAAATATGAATTCTGTTCATCCGTAACTGTTTGGAAGATGAGTTACTGTGACCAAAAGTTATGATGATGGTCCACGGTATCTGTCAATCATCTTCGTTTAAATATTCAAATGTGTTATTGCTAAAAATTCATGAAATTAATAGGAAGACGTTAAAGATGACTAAATGAATACTTCAATTTGGATGAAATATAAATCATTATTGACAGATTCATTGGTTCGTTGATACATTTATCGGATTTAGTTGACTTTGTAATGAAATTCATTATTTGATTTTAGCAAATGAAATGTTTTAAAATAAATGAAAGGGTATTAACGGAAGGATTAATGTCATATGTGGCCGAGCTTTGAAAGCTCTTTAAAATCAGTGAACAAATCATTAAGTATTGAGAAAGGTGGATGAGTTTTGATGTTGATCTGATTCACATTCCGCCATATAAGGGAATTATTGCGGTACATTTTTCCATTCCAATAAGTTCTTCTCCGTCTTACGCTCACGAGCTTAATCACCTTGAATTCCCGCCAAAGTGATTGTGTTTTAAGCAGATGGCATTCTTTTTATTTCTTACTTGATATCACTACTTATTGGCTTCCAGTATTGACAGTCAATCAATTGATGTAGAATAAAAGGGCGCTAACCGGCAATTTACATAATACAGACGAGCACAACTAGGCCGTTGTATTATATCAAAAGCAATTTTACACTAAAATGCCAATGATAAATACTGAACTTATGGTTCATCTTGATGTTATTGATCAATTTAATTTTGTTTTTTGTGTTTAATTCTCTACAGTTGAAGTGCATTTATTGAAAATGTGAATTATAATTATTGGTTGTCGATTGGCATGTAAAGATGAAAGATAATGAATGTTGGAATTCACATGAATTACCGTACAACAGACAGACAGAATAACTTTTTTTTTTTTCATACTGATTGTAAGTTGAGTACCTTCACAGTATTACCTGCTGCTGGTTTCAGAATGATCTGTAGGTGGATGAAAGTAAAGAAGCGTTTTTTCTTTAACATCATTGATTCCAGTTCCGTCATTGAGTCATTGTGATGGATGAATATCGAATATTTTCTGTTGAATAAAATGAAGAGAATTAAATGAAAACATCTCAATTATTAAGAAATTTGTGTGTTAATAATTCAACCACTTTATCGTGTAAATTTATGTGATCAATTCAATTTTTTCGTTATTGTTGGACAATTTAAATGCAATTTTATTGTTGTGATGAATGATAATTGACGGAAAAAATTATTCTTTGGGCATGGACTTAATAATTTAGTAAGGTTTTTGGGATCATTTTTAAGAAGATGCAACCGATTGGCATTTATTATTAATCTCCGTTGGCCATGAAATTTAATGGATGGTTAATTAAATGGAAAAAAAAATAATTTTGTTGTATCGAGAAAGAGAATACGAACGATCAATTAATTACTTGTGTCAGGTTATAAAGCACAAATGTGAGCGGTACTTCTTATCTTCTGGGCAATTTGAATAGCTTTTCACTACGATTGTTGGATACAAAGAAGGAGAAAGAGAATAAGATTCTGATATCGAATAAAGGGGGAAGACCAAACTTGGACGATACTAAACTGTTTAAGTGAAAGAATCATCTCTTTTCGTTTTTAAGTTTAATCGTGTGGCCTTTCTCAAGGAACTTTAACGTTGTACACCAAGTGAAAGAAATTTGTATTTTGTACGATATAAAAAGAAATTATCATGAATGGTTGATTCAATGGTGCTGATATAATTCATTCGCCAATGAATTTATCTTGATCATTCAATGGGGCTATATTGCCATATAGAAGAAGAAAATATAAATTGATATCTGATTGAGAAATTATATATTTATGGGAAATTAAAATCACAGCCAAATGAGTGATTCTGTTATTCTGTTTTTATTGATAATTGAACTCTGTTGATTGTGGAAATCAAGATGTGAATGATACAAAATAACAATGTATGAATTCATTACTATGGGCTAACGGATGCTGTAGCTATTAGTCTTCTAGCAAATTGGACAAAGTAAAATGTTCAGTAACTCTGTTCATCTTTCTTAAAAATACATAAAAAATCTTTACTGTTGAAATGCCAATGAGTTTTATAAATTCGTAGGTGATATCAATTTACACGGGAGTCTTATAACTTTTATTTTGGTATTAAATGAATTTATGTACAGATGCCAGTTGCCACTGGAATCAATATATTAAAATCTATATTAGTTGGCTTTATAGTTGTGGGTTCAACTCCATTGGCCTGGCAGTCATCATTAATAATCCGATGGTTGAGTGGTTTTGGCTTTCAATTTTTTTTTTTTTTTTAGTTTTCTTAAATTCAATATTAATTTCGCCACAATGTCAATAAATTATTTGATTATATGCCGATATTGAACTGATAATTTATGTAATCAGTTGAATTTTATATTGAAATCATAAGAAAAGTTTGTTAAACAAAAAAAAAAATGCAATTTAATTGCACTTTGATGCATTAAATTTACACGTATAATTGGGTGGCATTCATTATACACTTTGTTTTATTTTTCGTTGATATGGATAGATCGTGTGGAGAGTGTGCGGTTTTTATTTGTCTTATTTCACCTGTTCAGATAATTTACGAGTTCAAAAAGAAAGAGATTATTGTGATTGCACACCGATATGTAAAGTGAATTGTGAATTGGCAATTGGATTATACTGATAACTTGACGATATTCAAAAATTTAATGAAATCAACGAGACTTTTTTTCTTATTTTTATTAAATTCGTTCATAACAAGAGAGAAAATGTAATTGATCTGAAAGTAATGAGTTTATTTGGGGTCTCTTATTAGTCGCACGATTTCCTTATTGGCGATAAGAATTGAAATCTGGGAGTCCACATCTTATGGATTATTGAGATTTCTTTATCCTTAGGCTTTCTGATTAGTAGGATATTAATCATTTGGTAATAAATTGCACTTAGCGGTTGAATAGAAACGATATTAATTCTACGATAAGAAGCAAAAACTATCTCTATCCTTCATAGTACTCAGTTGAATGAAGTCAACAAGTTGCAATAAATCAAATAAGAAATATACGATTATTAGTTACATGGAATGCAATTATCGAAAATTGAAAATTATAACTGAATAAAGAAAAAAACATTAAATCAGCTAATGAGCTTTTGCGGTGATCGATATAATTTATTTATTAATAAACAAAGGTGAATTTAGATCAGGTAGCAACCAAAGAGAATGTTGGATGGTGTGATACTCCTTGGTGGGGGTTTAACTCCTTGTTTTAATTTGAGTTCGATGGACATTACAATTTGGTCCAATATATTTAATAGTTTCGCATAAATTTTCTTTGTTTTGGTGCCGCGTATGCAGTTAAGTGAATCAATTGACGATAATTACTCGATGCAGTGAGATACTTATGAGCTACCTAGTATGCTTAATAATGAGAAAATAAAAACACAGACAATTTATTTCTTTTATTTTTATTTTTTGTTAAATACATTTTGTTTGTTCTCATTTTCTGTGATTTGGTTACCAATGTAATTCGAATTTTCACATGAGACTGATAAATGGTGGATTAATCATTTACAGTGATCACCCCATATATGGGAAGGTGAATAGTTTATTTAACATCATGAATTCAGTTCAGTTGATTGTACAAACACAGAATTTTCCTTTGTGAAATAAGAGATAATTTGGGTGGTTTGGTGTTTCTTTTGATTTTTGTTGAGTGTTACGAGTAAGACGTAACTTCACGGTATATCAATTTAGCTGGGGCAGTAACTAGCGAATGGTAATCTCTTTTAGTTTATAAATTTTTAGGCTGGCCAAGTGTGCACTATATGAATTTTTAAAATAAAGTGAGAGGTATAAATGGAAATTGTGTGTACCACATAAAATACAGATGATTATACGTAATTAGTAATGCAATCCATCAATATTTGCAGTTATGTTGTTGTTGTTGGTGGTTTTTTTTTTTATATCTGAACAAAATTGTAGATTACAGAGTCAATAATTCTTATTTAACGTGACCATTTTGCCATTGGGCGAGTGTGAATAGTGACAGAGTCATTTTTATTTTCTCACCTCTCTTGTTTTATATACAAAGGCATATTGATTGAATTGAAATAAAATTGCATGCATGTGATACAAAGAATCATTGAACACACGAGACCTGATGGTCATTTGTGGTAGCTGCATTGACCTGAAATCTTGATATGAAATAACTAAAATTCATTTATTTAAAACAAATTATTATCATGGGAAATGAACAATGATTTGATCTGATATTGAAAACTACAGTTGACAGTAGTGATGAGAGAAAATCATTGTAAAACTAGAATTTAAAATCTGGAACAATAGACATTCTGTACTGATTAAAACATAATATTATGTTGTATGTAATGTCATTTATTTATCATAATGTTTTTCATTTAGTTTTGTGTTTTTGTTTTGTTTTGTTTTTTTTTGTTAAAATTACATAACAAATTGTATTTTAAAAAAAAAATTAAAATTCATGAATTGATAAAAATTAAATATGAAGAGTTAAGTGTGTACGTAAGAAACCCAGATAGAGATAAGAATATAAAATTAATGAACTGGAATCATAATCGTTAATATTGTTTACTCGTCTTTTTACAATTATAATCATAGTAGTTGATATAATTAGAATAATTCTTGCAGTAATGCATTTGTATGCTGTTCTATATTTAGCATTGTTCGGTTATAAATATTTTCATAATTTCAATTATAGCGGTATTTATCAGCTATAAAATGCAACAAAGTTATTTTGATCAATGCAAAAGAAAGGTATTTAAGAGTCACATTGCCTTGGAATTTAAAATTCATTTGATATCAAAGTACTTAGCTGATTATTAGATGAATTCATTATGATTATATCTGTAGAAACGGTTACGTTTAATGCCTAATGCTCTGGGATTGAATGAATGGAATTGATCATAATATTCTTTATAGTTATTCTGATTAAATAATTTGCATTTTTTTTTAATAAGTAATTTCTCATAATGATCAGTTTATTTTTATTACCATTTTTATATTTCAATTCTTAAATTAAATCGAGAATAATAATAATTAGGAATTTAATATAAAATAAAATAAAAAAAACTTTGGTATTTAATTCAAACAAGAAACAATGTGTTTTTAGTTGATTCATTTTTTTTTTTTCACTAAACTTTTTACCTAAAATTGTTTAAGAATTAGAAAAGAAACGATATTTTAATCATCACATAATTGATTTTCTACTAATAATTTAATAGTTTAATAAGCAGCCAATGGCTACATAAGAATAATATTAAAAATTTTAAGAAAAAAAGGTGCAAATGAAGCATTTAGTAATTTATCAGGTGAATCAAATTGGAAAATCTTATTGATTTGATTAAACTTTGATTTTTATTTTATATTTTTCTTAATTTTTATTTTTGTTTACTTTATGATAAATAATAAATTCAATGGAAAAGCGCAAAACTTAAATTGTACATTTAAATTGATTTAAAGTGGTTAAATATTAAATAAATGTGTGAATTTAATTATTATCGAAATCATTTACAACGTGATGATGGAATTAATTTATTATGATTCCACCTTCAAAATGTTTATATTTTTCTTGTTCTTGGTTTAACTACCAATTTAATCCAAACAATATTGTGTTAGGATTTTGCACACTAGTGATTTTATTAATAATAATATTCCTTAGCATTTAATATTGGATTTGAAAATTTTCTATCTCTGTTTCATTTAGTTTAGATTACTCTACAGTACACCTTAGTTGACTAATTAAATATTTAATTCTGGTTTTAACTTATGGTTTATTTATTTTTTTTTCACTTATACCATATACTAATTCAATCATCATTATGTCAATATATAATACAGTTTACATTATCATCGAAATTTGATTAATTCATAATATTTGACTTCGACAATGATTTTAATGCCTAATTATAATTTCTTAAATCAAATAATAATAAAACAAACAAACAAACATACTTCTTATACTTGATTCTTGAATTCGTCTTTGTAACTGCTAAAAGCTAAATTCATAAATCGGTCTTATAAAACAGTTGAATTGGTGATAGAGAGATTAAGCATTGATTTTATATTTCTTTAATTCCATTAATGGAACTGTCACTGATCCATAATACGGCATCTAGTTGATTTTTATTATAAAACAATGGTGCTAGCGTCTAATTAAATATCGTTCATCGATCCCACCCCACGAGTCAATTTAGCTTTGCCTCAATTTTACAAGACAACTTTCGATTTTTATTATTTTTAATTCCACTTTAACGTTTTCATTCATTCAGTGAAACCAACAATTTTTTTTTATAACAACAGGAATAAGTCTTCTTATTATCATCTAATTCCAACTAAATTCATTCTTAAAAATAAGATTCAAGAACATAAACCTAGAAAACTTTTGTCAATCTCTATGATCGATCTTCTATAACTCGTATTTCATTCTATTAGTTCTCTCAGTTAGACACTCAGTGCGCGTCCAATAATTTATGATTGTTCATGTCTCTTAAAATAAGCATTTTTATTTTTGTTAAATGATTAATTGATTTCATAATTTATTCTGTACGTTATCAACGGATTTTGATCAATATTCATAATTTTCTATTCCGTTTAATTCAAATGAATAGAAGAAAAACGCGTTAAGTTGTTATTTGAATTGCCGCATCATTATTATTTAACGTATCTTTTACATTAATTATATCATTTTCGAGATCACTGCCGTCTTCGGTTTCAATTTCACCGCCACCAACACTTGTTGGTGTATAAAGGCTGCTACCCGAATATGTGGTGACCTTGTCAAAGAACGACCGGAATTCATCAAAATAATTATCATCACGATCAGCTTCATTTGATGATGGTGAATCACCCACACCCAAACCTAAGCCAGTTGCGTCTGCTTCATGTTTCTTAAGGTGACGATCTAAATTTGTTTGTTGGCCAAAACAACGTTCGCATAAATGGCATTTGAATGGCCGCTCCTTATTATGGATATTTCTAACGTGCCGTTGTAAATTACTTGATATACTGAATGAACGTTCACAGTATTTACATTTGTACGGTTGTTCACCGGTATGGGTTCTCAGGTGACGGGTCAAATTTGCTGAACGGGGGAATACTTTGCCACAAAATTTACATGAATATCGATCCTTATTCTTATGATGGTGATGATGATGCGGATGATGGTGTGCCATTGTATTAATCATCTGTCCTGGTAGAGCCATCAAAGCTTCATGGAATGGTTTTGGTGGATATGCGCTATTCCTGCTAAGTATATCGAAGCCAGGACGGCCAATCGGCCCTAAAAAAGGAAACGGACGTTGAAATGGACCCAATCCAGCTGGACGATAAAGGGCGTCCAGATACATGGGATTCATGGGACGTGGATATGCCATTGGTAGGCTATCATTGTGTGGATTTGTTGGAGGTGGTGATGGCGAGGGTGTTGGTCCGGGCGATACAGAAGGTGACGGACTTGCCTGATACGACGGTGTTGATTCAGAATTTCTCATAATTGTTGGAGCCCCATTGGACAATTGATCCTCTGGTATTGCAGCAATTGGTCCAATTGATAATACCGGCGACACAGGTGATGGTGTTCGACTAATTGAATCACTTTTTTTTGTTACCGACAAATCTAATGGTTGCTCTGCACCAACTGGTGTTCCATTCTCATCACGTTTCACCTACAAATAGACCAAAAAAAAAAACACATGAGAAATAAGTGAAATTTCTTAATGGTTTTTAACCAAAAAAAAAAGTAAAAGAAAAACGTTATAAACTCATTACCTTCTTATTAGTCGTTTCGTCTTCACGATTTTCGTGCTCTTGTTTAAGAGGATCTAATTCCTCACTACGCCGTTTTTGTGTATCATGGAGTGACGTTACATCACTTGATGGTTCAACGGTAGCGGCTGCTGTCGCCTCTGAATTACCAAAACTAAAATCTTTAACACTAAGAAATGATTTACGTGGTGTTTTATAACTGCTCGTATCACGTCCATCTAATTGAGTTGATTCTGTTTTTGTTTGATAATATCGCGATTGATGATTAGAATTTATTGTATTGCTTCGTTGTGATAAATTTATGGTAGCCGTTGGTCGTGTTGGTGACGGTTTCAAATGACCGGATGCTTCCTCACCGGTTGACGGTGATATTTTATGATTTAATTGACCAGCCAATTGTGTATGATTATGCGGAGGTGTATGCCGATCATTTGGTTCACTATTATTTGTAGCACCTAATAGATCCATATTACGATTTGGGAATAATAAATTAAATGGTGGTGCCTGTGCTGGACTGGCAGCTGGAAACATACTCGTTAAATTTGGATATGGTGGAAAACCAGGTGGAAAAAATGGATTTGGTCCCCGAAACATTAAAAATGGATTCGGTGGTGATGTCATTGTGGGTGGTAAATTATTTGTTTGCGATTGTCCACCGGTTGGTGATGTTAAATGTGATACGTGACCGTTTGTTGAATCACAAAAACGTTTATGTTTTGATAATGATGTTACTGTACTAAAACTCTGTCCACACTTAGTACATTTAATTTGCATACGGCAATCAGCATGCATCCGTTTATGACGGCATAAATTTGAAAATTGTGTGTAAGCTTTAAAGCACACCTCACACTGAAATGGTTTCACCGATGAATGTATATGCGTATGTTGTTTAAGGCCAGATGATGTTGCAAACGTTTTACCGCATTCAGGACAAGCGTGACTACGAGCACCAACGTGATGTGATCTAATATGACGTGTTAAATTTGATGGGTCAGTGAATACCTGGGAAAATAAAAAGAATATTTTAGAAAAAAAATTTAAGAATTTGTCCGTTTTTGAAAATACTTTATCGGCGATAAAAATTAGAGCATTCAAAATTGATTTAAACAAGACCAACAGAATTATATTTTAACTTTTAACCAAAAAAAAAAAATAAATAAAGAGACATTGACTAGTGATTCGATATACCGTTTTACTTAAGGTGAGTCTCATTAAATGATTTGAAAAATTGGCCCAATAAACGGGTAATAACAAATTAGTTTGGTTCGGTGGCCGTCAAGCCATCATACTTAAAACATATGAATAAAATACAATTCCAAAAACAGAAAATAAAAAAAAAAAAACATTATTTTTGATTGGAATTCCTGTTTTAATGTTGTCATATTAACATGTAAACAATTGACACATTCAAAATAATAAAAATTATGTTTGAATCGATTAAAATTAAATTAATCTTCACGAAAAACCAGAGCATTCCATTAGGCCCATCTATAAAATTAAAACATTTTGTATACAGTTTCATAGTATAAATGGAGATTTTCTTTTAATGCTTCAGTTGGTTAGTTTGTATGTTTTAATGTTCATAATAATTTAACTGTCGATTGACTACAGCTTGACAACTGCTTTGATTTCATATGTTTCTATATCTCTCTTGTAAATTGGTACAATTGATTCACAATTTTTCAGTTATCTCAAAAATTACGCATTTTAATGTTATACAAGAAGTAACAGCAGAAAAAAAAAAAAACGTTAAATTTTTTTATTTTATTGAGAGTGTTTTAGTTAGTTAAGTGAAACGGTGTTAAGAAAACCCATTTTAAGAGATAAAAAAGTGGGGCTTTTGAATAAATTTTTTGATTATTTCTTTTATTTTGTTTAACAGCTGTTACATATTGACAACCAGAAGCTAATTGGTTGAAAATACAAATGAATTATGCATAAAACACAAAATGGTATGATAAACAATATAAAATTGGTAACCAAAAAGACAACAATAAAGATTAGAAAATCAATTTGTGACCGCAATGGTAGCTTATGCTTAAAGATGATTGGTGGAGAAATAAGAGTATGGGATTTATGTCTTAATTTTTCATAAAAAATTAATCATA
Organism: Coboldia fuscipes; assembly: GCA_001014335.1. Classification (NCBI taxonomy): domain Eukaryota; kingdom Metazoa; phylum Arthropoda; class Insecta; order Diptera; family Scatopsidae; genus Coboldia; species Coboldia fuscipes. The sequence continues at coordinate 50,806 of JXOR01000833.1, read as the reverse complement.
ATGTACCATAAACTGTCATATTACAAATTTATTAAATCGAAGAATTAAAACTTTATTATGTTTCATACTTATAAAATTGTGCGTTTTCTTAAGACAATATTAATTGCGATCAAGGGTATGCGTCAAAGCTTTTAAAAAAAAAATTGGCCGAAAGCAATAAGTCTCATTCGTCTAGAAGGAAAAAAAAATAAATAATTTGGAATACCTTCAATTAATTGAAAATATACAAGACGACAGACAACCATCTAACTACTGATAAAAACGTATCTGATTACAAATCAAATCAAAAGACATGAAGTTTGTATTTTTGTTTTTTTTTTTTTTTAAGATTCGCCTAAGGCGTAACCAAATACAACAATTTATTTTACTTATAATACCATCGATTGATTTTTGCTAAGCATCTCGCACCTCGGAATTAAAATAAGGTGAGAGGTTGTTTAATAGGATTTATGGCGCTCCATTAATCTGACTTAAACTGTAAATATTCCAAATTGAAATGAACTGAACAAAATTGTTTGTATAAAGAATTCATCAAATTCGTGTATCCATAAATTCAAGGTACATTATAGATGATGTCCTTCACACTCTGATATTCAGCGATAAAAAATAATGAAAACATACATATGACATCGAAGAATTTATGTCCAAAATGATTCTTTTGCTGTTATGTTGTGTTTACCGAGTCATACAATCTATTAGTTGAATTGGTCAGAAATAAAGAATCTAATTAGAATTATGTGACTAAATAAATTAGTTTTCATTTAACGTTTAATCATAAATGTGAATTTGCTTCTGGGTTCCCCACACATTTTCGAATATTAAATCTCTATTTCATTGAATGACATACTGTTCGATTTCAATCGTTTGAAGCCAATTAAAACTAAATTTGATGTGAGTCGTTTCTTCTATTAATCGATAATCAATAATTTATAGATTATTGTGAAGCAGTTAGTATGTAGGTATTTTACAATATTTGATTGATAATTGAAATTGAATTATCTGACGCCAAAAAACAATCAAATTGATCAATACGTGCAAGTTACCGTACTTTTGGTTTATTAATTTCAATTTCAATTCAACTGTTTTTTGAGTATTAAATGTTTTTATTCACTAAATGCATTCATATTGTTAGTTAACCACAATCAATGTGATGTATATTTGCTTAGACCAAAGTGAGAGAGAGACTCATTCTTTGGATCCTAATACGCCCAACAAATTGAAAATAATTGTTAAATATTATAATAAACAAGATACGTTTTTTTTTTTTTCACTATTTAACATCGTGGCCATATAATAATCATTAATTATACACTGTCCAGTCTTAGTTATGTATTCTCTCTCTTTCTATCTGTTGTTTGGTAAAGTAATTCTTTTATTATTAGCGTAACGTCGCACAGAATCTGTATATGCAAAAGTTAAACCACATAATTTCATATAAGAAGAAATACAAATATTTTAATACTCTACAGCCCCATATGAATTGGACATGAATTAAAAACTATCAGATGCTTGCAATTTTTTCGCTATCTATCTTCGAGTGGTTATGTGTGTTATACAAAACTCGATACAAAACCACAAATATTTAAAATCAAGTTAGAAGAAAAAAAAAATTAATTTAAAGATCAATTTTATTAACTACACATTGAATCCTAATTATTTGGATCAAAATTATGTAATATGAAACGGTTTGTAATACAAACAATATGTATATGTTAACGTGTTTCATTTAGATGGATCCATACATATGGATTTTGCTATGCAAAAATTTTATTTTAATAAAAATCAGTCTGGTATTCAATTGAATGGTGGAGGAATTGATTTTCACATCTTTTTACTTTAAAATGTTGAGCACGCGGCATATAATTTTTATGAGCTGATGGTTAACTATACGTATACTCATTAATGGATATAAGATGTTGTTGTTACATACAGCCACCAAGTCACAAATAAAAGGTGAAAAACGAATTCAGGTGTGATTGCGGCAATACAAAAACAAAAACAAAAATTCAAAGTTTATTTGAATATGAATAAAAATCAATTTAAAGTTTATTTTCGATGAAAATTCGCTGAACTCTCTGCTTAAGTGAAAAACGACGCACGATATATGATTTCACTCAATGAAAAAATTTTATTTCATTTGAGTGTTTTTTATGGTGTCTGGTCACTATGTAATGCTCGATCCAATCGTAATGTTGAATTCATTTTTTTTTTTCTTCACTTCATCATACCACAACGATTTTGTGATAGATAATTAAGTGATCGCTCTTGGCCACAGTTTATGTTTGATACGTGAATGCAATAATTAATTTGTATAATTGAATGTTTAAAGATGTTTATGGTACACGATGTTGCGTTTGTAATCAATAATGATTAATTCATTTTCACAAAAAAGAAAAACAATCATTTTGGTTTTGTATGAAATAATTGGGGAAATTTGTTTTAGTTTAAAGCCAATAGTGTTGCTATTAATGGTTAAATCAATTATGAATGTTATAATTTCGCTAATATTTAATTGCGAAGCGAATTGTTTCAACTAACTTTATTTACCTTTGGACAGTTCTCGCACGGATACTTTCTTAATTCACCATGTACTAATGATCGATGCCTTAGTAATGTTGGCCGATAGCAATAGCTCTTATCACAGAGCTCACAGGGAAATGAATTCCTTGGGTAATTATGCGATATCACAAGATGCTCATCTAACCTGTAAATAAAATAAAAAGAAAATCGTTAATTAAATTCGTATTTGGTATAAATTGAACATAAAATGTAATTTAATCTTGTATGTTGAACAGACAAACATAAAAATAAAAATATTTGCATAAAACAAATTCAATTGAATATATCGGATTCTTCTAATGTTCATTCCGTATTTTAAACATAAAAAATACGATGCTTAGTCTCTCTCCATTAGGATATTTACATAGATTCAATTGTATACAATTGTTATTCATCAATTGTATGTGGGTGGCACTGTTTTGAATCTTGTATTATCACCTTAAACATCTTTTTTTTTTTTATTCTGTATTATTCGTTTCATTGCTATTTCATATGTTTTCATTCAATACGATTTGTTTTATGTCGCGTTCATTACAATACTTCATTTATAGTAAATAAATGGTACGATTTTAAAAATTTATTAAACACATTAGCTGGACTTTTATATTCATTCATTCTTAGTTGATCTGTTGAATTATAAGAAGAGAAAAGAATGAGATCACTTAAACAGAGATATACAGATGGATACGAAATGATTTAAAGTATTGGATGTACACTCGTATGACCACAGTGGTGGTTAAAATGAGATCAATTTCTTATGTGATATGAAATGTATGTTATCTCGTATGTTGTATAATTTTAAAAAGAATAAACTATGTACACTTGCATAGGTAATATTGCTTAGTAATTTAATATTATTGATTTCATTCAATTTGAACAATCTTCTTGGATTTTCATGAAAGAAAAAAAAAATTTTGATTATAGAATTAATTTGAAACCTTCCACCTAATTTCTTTACCAATAAAATGGTAAGAATTGTAGTTTCACAATTATCTAGTGGAAAGTCGTTAATGTGGTCTCAAGTGTCATATTTCTCACGATTTGAATTAGGGACAAAGAGTACCAGGCTAGTTGATTTTCATATGAAGCCGCATCCAATTATTAATAATTTACATAATCACGATTATAATAATTCAACGTCACCGCATAAACATAACATTAATTGAATATATATTATGTATTAGCATAAGGAGAAGCGGCAATCGTTACCTTCTACACAACCATTCGAATTGTATTGATAAAATTGTTATTTAATTTATTTCAATTACGCATCATAATTCAACAGTACATTACACTGTCTAGTTATGTATGTTGTGTAATAACAAAAGAATTGAGGATCTAGACAAAAAAAAAAATAAGAATCGTGTTGTAATTCAGTTATGTTGTTTGTCATGTCGCGCTTCCTATCAGGCGGATAATAAATGTCACCGTTAATTTATGTTTGCATCATCTTCAAAAATTGAATCAAGAAATACAATCAATATTCCATGTATATTATTATTACATGCAATCGTAATTATCTGTTGAAGGTGTTGCCATTGTATTAACGTTTTAACATGAGCCAATTTATTGACACTTTCATTTGTCCCATTATCAGACAATTCTGTTCATGTGTCAAACTCTATGCCACAGAATCAATTCGATGGGATATAATACATAATGTTGTGGTTTGTATTTATCTGTAATTCATGAAATGAAAACAGAAATAACATACAATACCAAGTGATACATAATGTGTGTGGGCGCATACGTTATTGATGTTGGCTAGTTATTTTTCTTGCAAATTCTACAGATGAAATCAATATGGTTGATATGTTAAAATTGCAACGGTGTACTCGAACATGCAATTGAAACAAACAAACAAATATGTTTTCTATCATTTGTTACATTGGTCACATGCTAATCCTCAATACAACATAATTTTCATTTCTAAAAGAAATAATTTTTTTTTTTCATTTTATTTAATTTTAACTGTTTTTTTTTTGTTTTGGTATCTTTTACTCACTGGATGGTGCCATTTCAATAAAGGGAATTTATATGCATTTTAATAATAAATATTTCTTTTTGTGAATTAAAAAATGAGAAGAAATAAACAACACCTTTATGTAAGTTATATGAACGTCTTTCATGCTGTTTTAACTATCTAATAATCACATTGAGATCCGGAATTGTATAAAACTATACGTTTGTTTTATTTCAATTTAAAGAAATATCAATTTGCAATTTGAAAATTCATTTACATTTGGTGTAACGTGTATACGAGTGGTATTCCAAAAGCAATTTAAAATCAATTGAAAAGGTCTGATTGTGTGATTTAAGGACAATTGAAATAATTGAAATGAGGTACAGAAGCTGATGATAAATTTTATAAATTATTGTGGATAATACAAGTCACCTTTATGACCGTTTTTAATGACATTAACTGCCAATTTCTTTTAATTCTAACGTTGGTTTGTCTCCATTGCGATACTATTCAATAAATATTTTATTTATTCACTCTTACCTGGTTTAACATTTATTGGCTCATTTTATGATTATGAAAAGAAATAATAATAAACCGAATGTCGCGATATTCAAATGAAAATGTGTTTGCGATTTTTATTTCAATTTGAAAATCGTCAAGTAATTGAGTTGTATTATTGGGAAATTGAGTCTAATAATTCACATTTTTCTTTTGGTTGTACCCACGGATTTCTATCCGTTTGTAAATTGGTGGGATGCTTATGAAACAACATACATTGGGTCAAATAAAACAATAGAATTATTCTAATATGTGATGGCCTGAATTTTAAATGAAATTTATATGATGAATATAATTGTTTTTGTCTCATAATGTTATGTGATATCAATGGGATTAAATGAAATGATGTATTACTGAGTATTATGATGGATTCATATCACCACTAATTTAATCATTAATTTCTTTTGATTCAATGGGATTCTTTGAATTGGCTACTACGAAACTTGAATGCAATACCTTCATATGTCTCTATCTCACGTTTAAATGAGTAGGCAACCAAATAGATTTTAATTTATATTTCGATATGGATGCGGACTCTTGATGTGTCGTCTATTCGGAATTATTATTATACCACAAAAATGAATAAAAGCATATGTTAAACATCAACAATAATCTAAATCTAATATAAATTATACATATTAAATCATTGTCATTTTATTTATTATTCATATGGGCTCGTTCATCATCATCATGTTTATTTGCGTGTATGGGACACGTGAATTTATATGAATTCTGGTATATGAAGTTAATTCAAAAGCAAAAACAACTGAATTGGATGGTATAACCAAAAAAAAAAAAACGTATTACCTTCTTTGACATTCATTCACCAGGTATATATCTACCTCTATATGATTATAATTTATTGTTGAAGATATCAATTTTGATAGAGAGCCACTGGTTTTATTTCTATTCATAATGTTTTTGTTACTGGTTTGTTCGAATTCTTGTCCGATTAAACAATCGAGTTTTATTTTCTCATATATGTTGGATTCCCCCCTCAACATATGAAAGAATTTATTGAAATAAATAAAAAAAAAACTTTTTTTAATGTTTTTAGATGATGATGAAATGATAATTGAATGGAAGAGAATATTTAGCTTTTTGTTGAAACAATAAAATGATTAGGTTTCATGCGAATAATGAATAGAATTTGCGTTTTGTATGTTGTACACATAAATATGTTCAATTAAAATATGAATTGGCTACTGGCAACCCCCACAATTAGTAATGGTATTGTGAAAATCTTAAAATTGTGTGTCTGATTCTCATTGAGGGCTCATATACAATTAAACTCGTTTTTGTTATTTAGTTTAGCAAGAGACACGGGAAGATCCCAGCTGGTGATTGTAATCCTATCACAAGGCACGTGAAACACTTGCACCTGAATAATTAATTTCAATTACATGTTGTTTACAATCACTGAGCACGGGGTCGAATCATTAAAAACAAAATCCTCATATTTAATCGTTGATACCATTTGATGATATTTTGCGCGTGCCATTCATAAACAACAAAATCCGTGTTAATTTCATGTAATTTTTTGTTTTTGTCTTTCTATTTGTTTTGATCCAACACATTGGTTGATTTAAAAGTATTCTAATTCACCTGGTAAATTTATAACATTGAAACTAATGAATGTGATATGGATGGATTTCATGTGTTCCTTCTATTCTTCATATAATGAATAATGTAAACTACAACACAAGTGTTTAATAATTCATGATGACAATTCTTTACCAGTTGATTATCATTTGACATGAACTGAATTGAAAATCAGGTCGTTTTTAGACAATTCGAAATTGAAATTATGAAGATTCTGAGCCAAAATTTTGTTAAAGAAATTGAAATCGAAATTCTATTTGAGGATAATTTGACGATAATTTCTTTCATAATTCGTTGAATCACTTAAATCATTTGAAATTATTTATTAATCGTATTCATGTTACGTGACTTAATGTATTGAAGGGTGGTGATTCCTTTACTGACTACGTCAACACCTCAGACGGTACCATTCCACAATGTTCATAATGGGAAGAATATTGAAAGTGACATGTGAAAAATCACACTCAAATTACAAGGGAATATCAAATATGAAAACGATAATTATTTGTTCTCCTTCAAGTTGGTGTAATTAATTATAGACTATGACGCTTTATAACAATTAGGTTTCCTCGCGTTCTCTCTCTTAAAGGTGTAGTTTAACATCTAAAATTTTCTAATGTTTACCCATCACACAATTCGATCATATTTTAGGTGTCTATCGATACATAAATAATTGATTAAAATGAATTTATCCGAGTCGATTCATTTAATTACCACCATAAAAAAAAAAACGAAACTGACAGTCTGGTTTTTGGCCAAATGAAAATTCATTTATCATGTATGAAATTCAACGAATAATAGGACAATATTGACAACGCAACTTTTCACCTGACCAAATCAATTAATTACATACCATCGCATAAATATTCATAAAACGAAAATGAGTACGTGGTTAGTCACTTATTAAACATTTGGCATAATTACTAATTGATACATTTCAAAATTATAATAAATCGGTATAAAGGAATAACTGGCAATTGTCCATTAACTTCCTAACCGAAACGATTAGTTTTATGCAAATATGTGAACGCTATCAAACACCCATAATTATGAATTTAAACATTGAATGTCTTAATGGTTCTTGATCGAAACAAATCATAAATCGAATTAACTCTAATACACTAATGCTAATGAATACAAAAACAGAGAACATAAAATAATCAAATGGTTGAAAAACGTTACATTCAAAACTGAACACAAGAGTTATAGTGTGGTTCAATTAAAACACTCACTGGTCTATATCATGACATTGTCGTTCACATACAAAACAACGACAATCAATGCCCTCTTCATCATCACTGTCTTGATCACGATCCTGATCCTGTTTACTACTGAAATCTAAATCGTTTGATGTATTTAAATCTTCTTCAGCTGTACCACTATGCTGTGATCCTGTAAATAAGAATGAGAACAATTTAATTAAAATGAATTTCATTATTTTCAATTAAAAGTTGTTGTGTAGGAAGTACATCTTCCGTTTGAGTTAGAGACCATCAATGGATCAGAACGAAATGAATGATTCCATGTATTTTGTGGCTTCCCATTTAAATCCAAATGGCATTTAGAACGCGTGCTATGAATAAATCTAGTGGCCACACACGCCCCCGTTTAAAAACAACGCTAAAAGATTTATTACTTTAAATAGAAACGAAAGAATTCCAGAATAAATTTATTTTGCAGATAATTCATTTGTAGTATTTCTTAGCATTACCATATCAAATTTATATCTCCTCAATTTTGTTGTTACCTTTCATTTTGGTTCATTTTCATAGAGTGGTGGTGGTGGTGGTAGTGTATTTAAGCCCAAAATGAGTTATAAAAATTAAAAGTTACATAATATTCTTGTGGTTGAGAGCGCATATTAATTACCATTTCATAAGTCCAAAGGAATCATGAAATTATAACGAAGAAAAAAAAAATGGAATATTTGAACGAGTATCCATCATTTTCTGCAGCACGAAGAAATATTGATCATAATTTTCTAGTTGGCTTCAAGCGATTACAGTAAAATAAATCATAATTTTTTGGTTTAACTTTGTGATACAATTCTTTTAGTTCTTGTATCGAATTTTTATTTGATTTCATTTGAATGTATGCAAACTCCAGTGGTACAAAAGACACCAAAATAAAATATTAATGTTTGCATACAATTTTATTAAGTCAAATAGCCATGGATCAGTAACAGAAGAAACAAAAAAAAAATTAAACGAATTGAAACTAAAAGTCATTTATTTTAGGTGTACGGAATAGCAATAACAAGATTTTAATGAATTATAACAATCTTTCATTATGAATCGTAATTTTATTTCAAATAATTTTTTGTTCACTCTTTTCAACTAACTTCAATGCATTGAAAATGTTATTTTTTTTTTATTTCATTAACTGTTAAGTCTCTCCCGTATATGTAACGAAACCAGTGTAAATATTGAAGGAGATCAAATGCATAATGATTGTTTTCTATTTTGATTGCAATTTTAGCGCGTGCTAATCACAATTTTATGTTCAATTCATGGTGTGATTGTTTAATACAGTTTGGGATATTGGTTACACTTAATTCAGTTGAATCGTTAAAACAAATAAATGAAATAGATAAAATTTTAAATTTTATACTCTTGTTCCTTTTATTTTCATTGAGTTGAGTTTTAATCACCGTTTTGATGGTGATTTTCAATTCATATGCAATTTACATATATCGTGGCTGATTAAAATCTATTAATGGTCAAGCTATTGAGTCAATGAATTACATTATTTTTTTTTATTATTATTCAAAACAATATTGTTCATTGGGATTGGGATGTGGGAGACATGAAAAAACAATATTATTATTTTGGTGTTTAGATTTCATATCACCTGAACTGTGGTGATTGTTACCAACAGAGTCATTTCGGGACATAAGACAATCTGAATGTTTAGATTAATGTCATATCTGGATCAACAATTTTTATCTCATTTAGATTAGACGTTGAAGTGTTTTTGTTTTTTCGTTAACATTTTGCACTGGCCCCAATAGATAAAATGTTGGAAGTTATGCTTTCACTAAACAAAAAAAAAAAGAATTCAGTGCCATTGTCCATAACATGTTACCACTATGTTTTACCTCAATATGTCAAGAAAGCCCTTATTAAATTCACACCTTAAACATCAAACATTGCAATTCAATTGAATTTATTCACTGTTTTTATTTCGTCTTGTCTTCAATAGTTTATTATCGAAATTTTTAAAATTGATTTTAGTTAGAATGAAACACAACAACTGTAGCAATCAAATGAAAATTCAATTACAGTTTCGCTCTCTCTCTCTCTTTCTGTTTGATTTAAAACGTATCAAGAGCATAAATAAAAAAACAGACCATTAGATTGTTACATAAATCTTGGGAGTCGTACAGAGATCTATCTTTTAATGCATCAGTTTTTAGATGTTATACATATTTCTCTATCTCTCTATTTCGTATTATTATTATTATTATTTTTTCGCAATATTTGCATATGGCAATAATCTGCGGTATTTCGTATGTTCCAGCAGCCACTATTTCTTAAATGAAGAAAAAAAAAATCACTTTGTTATTAGACACCGCGGGGCAAAACGGATCTCAAACCATCAAGAGAATACCATATTCAGTACGAGAGAGAAGAAAAAAAAAGTTATGATGATATGGCCAATACTTTAGAGTGTTGTACAATTTTACATGTAACCATTAGAGCACCGTCGTTGTCTGTTTCACTTTAAAACACCAAATATACAAGAAATTGCGCTAAAACTGAATTATTTACATTTAGCGGGTGTTACTATTGCCTTTTTGTTTTTTTTTTTCTGCTATTAATTTTCACTTTAATGCGTCCAATCAGTTGATTATGAAATTTATTTTAACAACACATTTAAATTGCATTCGGTTTTTAGTTAATAAACTCTGCACCCGCACTAATAGACTTAAAGGCAAAGAGAAATCATTACATTTATTGATTCGGTTAAATAAGAAAAAAATATAAAACAGTTAACCATTTCAAATTAGCCAATTTAAAATGTGAATTACATCTTAAATGATTGTAGCTTCCTTACATAAATTTCATTTTGATTATCGGAATACGAATATTTTCGATAATATTGATGATTCATTAAAGGAAAACATTTGACTTTTTGGTTAGACGATAAAAGTTTAGAATTTTTAATAGTCTAATTATTCGGATAGTTGAGTTAAAGAAAAAAAAAATTTTGTTTTATCACCGTATTAAATTAGAAAACCGATATAGACCTTTGGTTAATTGGAAATATAAAATAAGAAATGATTAGTTTCATATGTGTAAGTCATTTTGGTATGATGTACACAACACATAAAATCTAATTGGTTGTCTGATTAGTTAAGGTGGCATTTGTTAGGATCTCGTGCTGGGTTGACACTAAACAGAACGAAATTTACATTTTATGGTTCACGGGTAACATTTAATATTCTCTTTTCATATGGAAAATACAATTCGAATCTTAATTTTTACTAAACCAAATAATCACAGTTTTATTTGAATTTTTTTTTTCTTTTTGGGCATTGCCATCACTTAACCATTTGGTTGCACTTAAAGGTGCAAAAGAGTGATAAAAGTAATGGCAAGAATAACGTAAATTTTTTTGTTTTGTTTTCGTACAAAAATTCGATTTAAAGGTACAGAACACCTCTGGATGGTGATTTACAGGCACACTTCTCTCCTTTGGTAACGACCAATAAAAATCATGCTGTTAGGCAACGAACAATACTCTAGTTATGTTTCTTGTTGTTTTCGTTAATGTTTCGCTGTCTCTTAGCTGAATACATAAAATGCACTTTATTCATTATTCTCTTCTTTTTTAAATGGCATTACATTAAATAATCTATTGGTTATTATGGCCAAATGATGTGGATGGTTGTGGAGCAATTCTATTACGGGTGGATAGGTGATGGTATAGTTTTAAAGTTACTCTCATTTCACGATGAAATAATAAGAAAAAAAATTGAACGAAATAACCGATATAAAAGTCATTCAAAACGACAAAATCGTTGGCGTTATTTTCAAATATTCCACTAGCGAGTTTCAAAAGATTTCTTAAGTTTCATTAAAGGAAACCAAATCATTAGACTTGTTTTATTTATTAGAGAACCAATTTTTATATTTTTTTTTACTATGTGACATCCAAAGGTATGATTTATTATATGAAAAGCATTAAAATGAAATCTACTAATTTCGTTTTACTACGAAATCAACTTTTAATGTAAATTCGTTTTTTTTTTTATTTTGCAATAATTTGCCATATAATTGACTCACCGTTGTTATGATTTTATCTAACAAACTAATTACTTTGAAACACTTTATTAGTAATAACACCAGAATGTGACACTTTGTCTTAGAAATTGAAAAACTTTATCAAATATTTTCTTATTGAAATTAAAATTCAAGAGATGCGACTTAACACGAATGAATCCAAAATTAAAATGAGACCATCTTCCTGAAACTTCTTCTAGTTAGACTGACCATGGACGTTCTAATTTTAATATCCTTTTTGACGGTGTTCCATCACATTGTATTCAAAATACCATAAACATTGCGGGTGAATTATTGTAACAATATCAATGCAATATGTAGATTATAGTCAACGATTGCCATGTTAAATGGGGTGAAATATTAAAATAAAAAAAATAAATGAAACCGAACATGAGTGAGAGAGACTATAATATTCACATAATTTACCTGTAGTAACAGGACACACAGGTATTCATTGGTGTCATTTCAAATGGTTCGTACACGATGTGTAGTTACACAGTAGTTGTATGGTACCCTCCGATTGTTATACAAAAATAATAATCGTCGTCGAATGAAAATTACCTATGAATTGTTTGAAGGTGATTCGTAAGGAAGAACCATATGCTACGTTACATATGAGAAAATTGTCCCTTTTGATTAAGACTCCCTTGACGGGGGTTGCACAATTCAATGAAGTTTTTTTTTATTTCTACGTTTTTCCATATTTCTAAGTATTCAATTCATTGCCAACAACCAAATTATGTAAATTTTTGTTCGTACAGGTGGGCAATTTAGTATGTAATAAATGGTAGTGTTATAGAACTAGACCAAGTATGTTTGATTCACACTTTCATTCAAATCGAAATCATTTGGTTGGTAAATATTTGATTTGCTGTACACGTTTGATTTTAGCAACGTGATAAGAAACATGAACGTTTGCTTAATGTAAATTGATTAGACAGATTTTGAATAGAAATAGAAAAAAAAAAACGAAACGATTGAATTCAAATTAATGATTATTCCTCTTTTTGATGGAAATTCGTTAGTAATTCACATAAGTGAATTAACATCTTCGCATAGTCATCGTGTGTCTTCATATGGAACGGTTTCCTTTATTATTTAAAGTCCAATAGATTCAGTGCCATATGGTATATTGTAAGTGAATATTCTTATTATAATTATTAACGGTGAATAGTGGGATCGTGGGAACTAAAGAATTTCTGGTATTGCACCATGTTGTCATTAAAAACTTATCCGTTCTTTACCGTTTATTGTTATCCTTTTAAGAATTAATTCACCCTCTTGATGGTCATCTGCGGTAGAAAACAGTTGTTACTGATTCGTCTTCATTGTTCATGGGAAAAATGTTTAAACATTTTTAATTTTTTATTTCTTTCAATTGAATTTAATTAAAAGAAAACGAAAAATTAATTTCTTTCTTAAATTTTTAACCGTTTTTCTTTCAACATTAACTCATTGACAACATCCGGTAAGCAACATGTTTTCAGTTGGGGTTGAAAAGTCAAACAGAATAAATTATAAAAGGACATAAATCGCTGGCAACCGTTATAACACCATGCAATGAATTGAACTTTACTTAACGTTCATCTTGATTTTAGAATGAAATTTACTTTTTTTGTGGTTTTCATGTAATTGGTTTGCTTTAAATTGCACCTGTCCTTATAAACACATTCAATTTACTTCATAAAGCACGGGCGTACAATAACCGAATGAAATGTAAGAGATCACGCAATCTAGTTAGAATACAAAGAATTATTAAGTCACAATCCATTACCCTTCGAATTGGTGAGATCAGTTAATTTTTTCCATTTGATATTCATAACGACTTTTATTATCAATTTTAAATAATCCAATGAATTGACTTTCTAAATATTAAAAAAAGCAGATCAGAACAGTTGAATTAAAATTGCAATTGAACTGAATTTTTAACAATAAAATCCAAAGGATTAAATGAACGTTAATGTTATTATGCAAGAACGCGTAACAAAGTGACATGAAATTGAGTTGAAATTTCCCTTTTCTATTGAATCCGCATACCACGAAAACCTTAAACGACAATCAAATGCCTTCCGATTCGATTTATCATTCACTGAACTGGGCCAATTTGAAATAGGGTTGTTGCGTACAATCACATCATCATCCCTCAAACCAAAATCATTTATTTATTTTATTCATTTAATATGTGTACATATACACAATTCGTCTAATATTCAACTGTAATTGTATTTAAATGGGATTCAACCGCCTATGAATCCGGCGATCATATAATTTCATTGTGGAAAATTGCACATTCAGTTCCAGCCAACTAGTTCTGGTTACTTTAAATCGGACAAAATAATTCTTATCGTGTTCAATGATATTCGTGATGACAATTCATAGTTGTACTTAATAAAAGTGTGTGGTATACAGGGATTATGCTTGTTTCACCATAGGGGTGGTTATTGTGAATTAACCATAAATGCAATGTGTGTTTGACGATGTCACGATTATGACGCCTGCGGAATAACATAAAATTGGAATAAATATAAAATGCAAACAGCATCAGAACACTCTTTTGATGCAATACACACATAACAAATGATCTAATGATTGTACATCCCATCAATTTCGGTAGCATCGAATTGTGTCTGTAAGGTACAAAAGACTAATGGATGATGCGCACGTCCGCTATTATACCTAATAGATGGCAAATGGGCACAGCCCTCATTCATAACTTTATGTTGTATGATCATCATCAGGTTTTTAAATTTTCTATTCAATCGAAAAAAAAAGTGTTAGAAATTTGTTTTAAAATGATAAATTGAATGGAAATAAATATGAGGGATTCGATGGCCTAAGCCTTTGGTTCTATCAGAGACACTGAGACGGATCACCCATTACCCGAAGGGTATCAACGATTAATTGAGTTATCACTGGCATGTCAAATTGTGCGTTGATTTTTATGCATTTCATTTTAAAATGTAAATGTGGGTTTAACAATTTATGATATCTATAGAATCATCTAAATGGATTTGAAATTTTAAACCCCCTGCGCCTATTGTAAAACACACAACATAAAAAAAAAGTTATGATTTTGATGTACAACTTGTAACCGAATTAAAGTCAAATTAAACAGAGAGTGTGATCAAATAATAAAAAAAAACATCATCAGTTATGATCGTTGGGAGCATAGAAAAGGGGTGTGAGATTCTATTTTTTTTAAATGTTTTAAAATGTGCAAATTTGTTATGTCTTAATCCGGGTGTTGTTATTCACGCGTGCATTATAGCGGCTAATTATCTAACAATTGATACAGAAGAGGGTTGATCAGTCTCGTTTTCTGTGTTTTTTATCATTCGGAAATCATAAAAATTAATCGCAGGTTATGATCCGATGAATGGAAATGCATAATCAGTTCCATGATAATAATGGGTGAGGGATTCTGTTATAGATATCTTTACTATTTGATCAAATTGAACGTTATAAAACTATTCAATTGAATTTTATGTATTCAAATGAAATCGTTTGACAATTTATCTGGGATTTTTTCTTTCTTTTATTCAATTTCTATGTGGGATTATCGTTATATGTTGCGAAGAGAAGTCGAGAACATGAAAGATACGGATTGGTATTTCTGTTTATTTCATATTTTAATTTTTCGATTGTGATATCTACAATTTAGCATCTCTGTCCCCATGTACATAACACCCAAACAATTCTGATTTCTTATGCCCACAAGAAAATAGCGAAGTTATGAACGCGTCAAGATGATTATACAAATATTATAGAATGTAAATGAATCTTAAAAGTTGATCTCACAAGTGTTATTGGTTACATTGTGTCTTAAATAAAAGCACAAAATCAATTTACAAATGCGTGGAAACGAATGGAATAGAATCAACAAGATTCTCAGTGAGTTCTCACTCATCATTTGGATGGATCTTTGTGGACACCATCCAAATGTTAAATCACAATTGTTCATTGATCTCGATTTCCAGTTTTTGTTTTTTTGTTTTTCTTCTAAATCCACTTAACATAATGCGATCTATAAATGAGAAAATATTCAATGATCCGGTACTCATGAGACAACGTGCAGAGGATGTTGTTGTCATCAAAAATATGTTGTTGCTGTCTCTAGGCTGAGTCCAATGAACACGAATCTCTTATTGCGAATTTTATTTCCATTGGCTAAGAATAACAAAATTCGTGGGTGATTAAAATCATAATAAATTTTCGCTTTTTTTTTTAAAACATTTTTGCTACATATTCACCTCATCTAGGACTGGACATGAAAGTAAAACGTTACAATTCGCCAACATATTCAATAAATTATAATGCCACTATTTTTAGTGAT
Source organism: Coboldia fuscipes (assembly GCA_001014335.1). Lineage (NCBI taxonomy): Eukaryota > Metazoa > Arthropoda > Insecta > Diptera > Scatopsidae > Coboldia > Coboldia fuscipes. Next base: position 34,506 of record JXOR01000833.1, on the reverse strand, counting down.
ATTTTGTTTGTTTCTTTATTTTTCCGTTTTTGTCATGAACACATGGATTATGTGATAAAAGCAATGTGCATTCATCATCAGTGTTATATGCCAATTCCATGCTGTGTCCATTGATAAGTTTTCACAATGTTTAACTACATTCAATTCCCTTTGGTTGATTGCATAAAATTTCTATTACTGTTATTTCGTCTGATTAAACAAGATGTGTGCAACATTTTCACAATGAGGGATTATTAAACGGTTAAATTTTGTACAGCCATAAAATCATAAAACATATAATTCAATTTATGATAACGTTATTATTTGGCCATCATCATAATCCATATTTGTACATTATTCTGATCACAGATCATATTGTTATGCAATCAGTTTTGTTTCACGGTCAGATGATGTATACAACCGTCCAAGATGCATTGATTCTAAATGAATTAAAACATCATCATTCCATAGGGGCTACTAATACACACATTCTCCATTGGTTTCAAGTTATTCAATCCTTTCGTAATATCACAATAGTCATGTTATAGTAAAAGGGGTAACACAGGGATGCGTGTATAATTAATAATTGAAAACTTACCATTGTCACGATCGTTTCGTTCATCTGGCAATAGATCTTTTATTTGAAGAGGAACTTTTGGTGCTCCCACTAACTCTGTATCACTGGATATATCACGTGTTACTTCATACCAAAGCTAAAAATATCGAAATTCAATTAGTTAATTCTGCTGGTTTCCTTCAATCAGATGGTGAGAACTTACATAACCCGCAATTAGAATATGTTGAAGATTTGATTCTGATTGTGTTTTCGCTATTCGCATTTTTCTAGTCCAAGAAGCAGTCTCTGGATGCAATTCAAACCATCCACGATTTGTTGATCCTGCAACAACCTGAAATTATTTCAATTTTTAACACTTTCTAACTGAACAATTATTTGTTTATTTACAGAAAATCTAATGAGGAAATTGTGAGCAACATGGTAGACTTAGTAAAGACACGTTCAACAGTCTCCACAGTGTCTCAACTAAATTGTGAGTAAACATTTCATTTTATTTAACGGTTTCCTTATCGATGGCAAGGAAAATTTAATTAATAAAGTTAAAAAAGATAAGGAAATTGAATTAGTTAATTAGAAACCTCAAGATGTTGTACGGAAAATTTATTCGTTATCTTTTGTTAAAAATACCATTGAATTGAGGGCTAATTCGTTTCGGTAGTCACATTTAATTTATGGCGCCATCAAAACTATAAATTTAAAGTGTAAGAGCAATGAAAAGTGTATGAAAATCTGTTGAACATTAAATACGATTAAGGGAGAAACGGGTTTTTCTCACATTTTCACCCATTTACCACTGCGGCATATAATTTTTGAGGGTGGATATCAATTATGTTGTTACGAACAAACATCCCTCACCCGATAGAAGAATACATTCCCCTGTAACATAACCATTACATAATAATGAGGTGTTGAAAGAATATGTTTTTACAAACGAAAGATGGAAAATTATTGAAAAAGATGTTCTCACACCGTAGAATGATATCTCCAAATGTTCGGGGATTTTAACAGTAATCAAAGGAAAACACTGATTGTGATTCAATTACGTTGCGGATTTTCAATGTATAAAACAATAAATTGAATGTAATTCTTGTTCACAGCGAAAGTGATAAGGTCAAGAGGGTGAAATGGTATACGATATGTTGAACATTATTAAATCTAATGATTACAACTAAATGAATTCCGTTCATATATGAAAATTGTGATTTCTGTGCAGTTTTAGTATTAGAGCAATTGGTGTGGCTCATTACATTTTCCTTCCCATGGATTTTCTCTCAGTAGATCGTCAGTAGATGTTTGAACGTACACTTAAAGAAGGGTCAAGTGTGTGCGACTGACTAGACCATTTCATTTATGATTTATCGTTTTACTCAATTATTATTATTGTTTTCACTTGAACTGTTCGTACAGGCACTGTTCACATCTCATAACGAACAGTTTTAGGTTTGATCTTTCACTCTCTCATCTCATTCTCCTACCATTGATTTCCAAGTTGAACGGGCGGTATCAATGCAGAGTTATGCAACCAAAAAAGGGACTATTATTATTAAATATGTTTCTTATGGTTTTAATAGAATCATTCAATATATGAAGGGTGCCATCGTTATTAGATTGAATTTTATAAACACGCGTACGGTTACTTAAAATTATTTCTTTTGGTTTGAATATGCTCAATTGTACATCAAATGAAAGACGGAATTTCATGCTTTCTCAGTTTATTTTGGGGTGGGATAATAGATGCATTTATGTATTTATGTTTTCAATTGTTCGTTTAAGGAAATATGAGAGATCAACATTTAAATAAGTTGTTAAAACGGAATAACAATAAATTCGATAATCATAATTTGATATTTCCTTACGAGATATGGAAGAGAATGTTTGTGAGATTGAATCAACCGAGGCAAAAAAACAAGAAAAATTACTTATTAATTGGCCATCAATTAGGTGAACGCACGAATTTCAAGTACCAAAGATTAGATAAAAATGTTATTCTTTGTTCAATCATCAGTTTATGGTCCCATTACTTTGGTTTTATGATTTATGATTCTTGGTTGATGTTGGCTTTTTGCTGTTTTGGGGAGCTAACAACTAATAGTAATTGATAAAATGCAATTTTTGTTTCTGTATGGTCATGATATAATTTCACAGATTCATAGAGATGGAAAATATTTTTATATGCAAAAACACTTATGAACAGATGCTGTGATTATCATGATTCATTTAACACGGGAAAAACAATATCCAAAAAAAAAATATTTGCGGTAAAATTTTTAGATGATTTATGTGGATTAGATATTTCAGAAAATATTCTTATCCATTTTGGACTGGAAATGGTGAAAGAAATTCCCTTGTAAAACTTATGAATTTGAGTTTCTGTATCTAATCGACCATAAATTCCTTCTCATCGAATATTTAATACCGAAGAACTAACCGTTACCACAGAATTTATTACTCAGTTTGGGTTAGAATTAATTAATTTTTTCATTTTTATTGATTTTTACTAAAAAAAAAAATGAAAAATAAAAATAATTCACATGAAAAACTTTCATTAATTTTTCTGTCTTTATATTGGAATCTTTTAAATCAATAATTTTGTTCAGAAGAAAACAAAATCCATATTGAATATAAGAAATTGTGATTATCATTATGATTAAATTATGGGCGCTATAAATCACTTCAGATTATAAGAACCATCATGAATCTTATAATAAAATTGAATCAAGAGTTTTATAGTCTCACTCTCCACTATCGTTTGTTTAAACATTTATTTAATAGCCACTTTAGCTGTTCAAGTCATAAACCTTAGGGTGAAATAAATAAATTTCTTATTATTCAATTTAATACAATTTGACTTGGACACATACAGTAGTCAATGTAGTTAGTGAAGATAACAGACTTCATTTGTGTCTTCTTCGGTTGAAACGGTTTTCACGGTTTAATTGTATGACAATTGGTATAACATTGTTATACCTTATAATTATAGTAAATTAGGGAATACACCCTTGTGTGCTCATCGTGTGCCAGTGTCTCATAAATTATATGTTATCTTTTATTATGTAAATACATAAGCAATATGTTCACACTATCTCTTTCATACGAAATTTTGTATCAATTTTATTAAGTGTTTCCAATGGCCAATTGGTGTAATTTTAATTGACATTCCCCCTATCATTGTTGATATGAACAATAAGTGCAACTTTATATCGATTAATTATCCATTGAAGAGTAATCAAACGGTTACATTTTTATTTTTAAATGATAGGCGTTTGAAATAGACACGCCTACGTTATGATAATTTCAATTTGATATGGCGTTTTTTCTGTTTGATAATTCCATTAGTTACGTTGATAGTGACATTACATATATTATAAACCCCCCGCACGGTTTGTGGTCCTCATCAATGGGGGCCCAGGTCTACATTGATTGCGTGAAGTTCCATTTATAGCATTTCCTTGTATAATGCAAAAACGAAAAAACACAAAATCACATTCACTTCACAGTGGGTACTGCTCGATTAAAACAAATTTTCCTATTGAAGGACAATCAAAGGACCACTCTTCTATTGTTTCCAACCAAAAATAATGTTCAGTATGTATCAGTTTTTAACGCAACGAATCAGTCGCGTTTTCTATTGAATAGCGAAATGTGGTGCAATAATGTCAACTAATAAAGCCCATCAAATGGGACATTGATAGGGGGTAGATGATATGTTATTTCGTTTCCCAAAATATTGTGCCTTTTGCTATTGAATGACTGTTCGTTTACTGGCAGCTGAAGGGCCACTAATTCAATCATCGTTCGCAGACACTTTGAATTAAAATGATGTAAATACAGAAAAAAAAACTGAATTTCAGGATTTTATTTAATATCCAACAGTGAGTACTTATAACTGATGGTTGTTGAAAATGTTTGGCGGCAGCAATAAGAACGCCTAACGAATAGAATTGCTTTGTTTTGTGCACGTACGGAACCAATTTAGGTGATTCGGTGTCATCAAACGACAGTGCGACTTAACCAAAAGTTATTACTTAAACGTTTTTTGAAAAGAAGAGCTTAAATGACAACGCGAATTGCTTTCGGATGTATCCTAAATGAACTTAAAGTGAAAGAAATCAATTTCGAACGTGTTAAAGAGCGTTTACATCTCGTTTAAGAAGATAAATGGAAGCAAAAAGGATTTACTGTAATATCGTTGTTCAAATGTGTTAAGGTTTCTGTGGCCGATTAAAATTGATCAGGTATCAGGTATGATGTAGTATTTATCTCCGTCTTTGTGATATTTTAGCAACTGGATGAAGCATCACCTGATCACAATGTTTGCTCATGAATGAGAGAAGTATTCAAACAACAACAGATCTTTAAATTTCGATCTTATTCAGTTTCTGTTGAGATTAGGACGGATTTGGTATTGTCATTTCTCAATCGTCTGCATGTCCTCGGAACAAAAAAACATGGAGATTCAGTCGAGCGTGTTACACATAAATGATGAATCTTTATTCATAACAGATTCTCTTTATTTTGTTCTATTTTCCATTCTATCATAACAAAAACTACAGGATTTCATAGATATTTTCAGTTTATAAAAAAGGAAATTATCTCTCTCGATTTCTCGTCAAATTGTCTGAAATATTTCGCATAATGGTTGACAATAATTTTCTTAGTCAATCATACAATATCTGATTTGAACGGAACAAAGGAAAATTTACTTAGTTTTGTTAGAATTTTTAACTAGAGAAATTCCATTTAATTTCATTTTCTTGTACTTTAGTTACATTTTGATCTAAATAACGTAAAAATTTTATTCAACATTTTAATCTTCTGGTTTTGGATTGAAGATTTCTGTAATCGTTATATTGTTCATCTCTCTTTTTGTTATTGAGCAAAGAGAAAAGGAAATTTAAAAAATTGAAAGACATTCGTATGATTGGATCTGGTTTTAATACTGATCAGTTGAACATGTAAAATTCTTGACTTATGGCACCTTTCTATTTGGTATTACAACCGAATAACAAATTCTATTACGATAGATTTAAAGGACGGACCACATCATTGAAATGTCTTGTCAATTGAAACTATTAATTGGAACGAGGAAAAGAAAAAGAAAAAGAAAAAAAAAAACGGAAATTAAAAGGTGCTACTGATTGCATTCAATACACCAAATGATTGGGTTTCGGATCATTTAATTTCAATAGGAAAAACTCAATTTTATTCAAAGTGAGAGAGAGAGCGAGTTCATTAGAAATTTCCGCCTTTATCGATACAGTTGCATTATGTTTATGTTGAGAAATTAAAAATTTTCGAATTTCTTTCTTGGCTCCGTTATACAATCACATAATTTTCAATGGATTTCAACAGGACAGTTTTGATGTTAAATATGAACCAAATAAAATCGATTGTAATGAAATACGAAAAATAATAAAATCTGACATGCATTTATAATAAGAATTGTAAGCAATCATCCATTTTAACACAGTGGTCAATCCCATTTATTGGTAATTTAAATATAAAATATTCAACGAGTGACCACAAAATATCAAATTACCATTATTATGAATATAACATAACAAGAAGTATTTAATAATGCGTACATGTTTGAAGACCAAAATATGATTATTCTCAACTAACATAACCATTGAATTTCATATAAATATGACACTCTTTCATTTGCACCGATTGCATACCAAGTGACATAATCGAATGGGTTTAATGTGAGTACGTTATGTCCGGGAATTCAATCATCATTATATTTACATATTAAATTGGTAATACGATTCAATAACCGTTTTGATACCAATAAATTCAATAACGATGCTTTGATTGAATGAAAACGGTTGACTAGAAAACAGTTCTGTTTGATTCCAAACGTATTGTGTTAATAGAAACAGATTGTATGGAATAATTAAAATCACTGGTAATTTAGTACACGATAATGCGCTAGAAATGAATCTTTGGTTGATTTTAAATTAATTTTATTATGATTCTGTTGTTACTTCCAATTCATAAGATTCAATTGATTTTGTGTTTCTATTTAATGTAGAACAGAAAAACCATGTAACCGCACATAAAAATCCATTTTATGTTTGTTTCATTTGTTAACCGTAAAAATGCATAAACGAAGTTATGGTTTATTATATTCACTTAGGTGGTATGCAAATGATTACTACCATTTACTTCCCTTAATATTGGACTATAAAGGTTTCTGTTTTTTTTTATTCTTTTATTCAATACAATACAAACGTATAATTCAATTGATATCAAATCGTTATTGGTTCAAAAACAAATATTATTGATATCCATAAAAAAAGAATAATTTCTCACCGTGTTCAATGAGATTCACAACATTGAAAGAAAGAGAAAGAAAATCTATTTAAATTTATGTTGATTAAAGTGGCATACATAAGGTTTTGTTTTCACCTCCATAACTGAATTGAAATCGATATCGTTTATATCGGCTTATTGATGAGTCCGTTAGGTAAGAGGAATTATTACATTTGATTGACGCATCCAACAGTCAGTCTTCTGCCCATCATCTCTTATCGACATTCGAGTATATTTGGGTCCCATATTTTCATAAATAAAATTCATTCAGATGAGAATACTTGATGGATAATACCCAATAATTTATTTTCAAGTGGAAATTGAAATCCCGTCGGTAATCCACTAATCTAATTTACTGTGAATACTCTAGTACACAATCAGATCCAATTGGAATTTTTCTATTACATTCAACTTGACTTTTATGCTCAAATGAATTTATTTTGAGTGTGAATCTAATCGTTTTTAATGTAAATTATTCGTTAAATTGGAAAAGAATGAAAAGAAAACTTTAAATTCATATAAGTAGAACATGAATCAATTGTAAGATGTACAACATCAAATTGCCGGAATGAAGAAGCTATTTATGCATAACTTGATCTTTTACATACTTTAATAGACTTTTTAATTTTTAATATTCATATGGTCTGTTTAAGAAGTGTACCCCTGGTTGGCAAATACTTATTCTTTCATTGACTTGTATTGTGTACTACAAGGGGTTAAAAGGATATTTGTAATTCATGCATAAATCATGTTTGCATTTCTCTTTATTGTAATTTAAAGATGAACATATTTTGACTACATTAAAAGATTATGTTCTTTTACTTATGAGAAATTTTAAAAGTCTTTTCATGCTATGCAAAATAGTGTAGAATTTGCATAATGTTGATGCCAATAAGTCAAACGGTTTATCAATTACTGTTGGTCAAAACTCAACCTGTGGGAAATACTATTATTGATGAGCTGAGATTTATCACACATTGTACCAATTTAAAATTTTAATTAGATGATAATTTATTACGGTTGACCGTTGACATATGGACCGAATGACCAATCTAAAATTGACTGAAACACATTTATCTTCATTTGGCCACAGAGTGCAACATATTGTCATCACAATGAATTATAACCGTTTCAAATAGATAAATTGTACCATATCAATTATTCAGTGGTTGTTGGACATGGAAACGAATCAATGATAGAACTCTGGAGAATAAGAGATTATCGTTTACCAACTAACATTGATCAGTATTAATTAGATGTGATTAAAATTCGCACACTGTCATCAACCGTTGAAATTGAATGAGTTTCATTGTGGTCCAGCTTAAGCCACCCTTATTCATTTATTAAATACCTTCGTGTTATTATTGTCATACATTTCTACATCATGCCTATCTCTTATTCTATTCAATATCTATTTTTAATTCAGTACATTTGAATCCCAATTTTCAATGAAAAAAAAGCGAATTTTTATTTTCATTTAAACAACATCGAAGAGGGAATTGATAGAGAGAGTGACTGAATATAGGCATAAGTGAGTAAATCAGTCAGCCGCATATCCACAAATTTGTGTGTTATATTCCATGAAAATCAATGAACATAATCAACATCATAATATCTTGATCAAAATACCAGAAGAATATGTGAGTGAATCAGGAGGTAATAAAACAGCAACTGACTGAATGATATCATCCAAATTGGATAAAAATAATAAGTAAATTACCCCTATGGATTGGGATGGGTGATAGTTATTTCCAATTTTTTTTTTTTAATTCATTGATTGAATGTCTCTTATACAGATTTTATTCAATCATTCTATTGCTCTTTACTGATCCTCCCAATTGATTTACAATCCGAAAGAGGGAATTATCATAGTGAGCCCTCCAATAAGTTTAGAGAATAAATTTGATTGTTATTCGACATCACTGTTATACACTTATCATATTATTTAAGTGAAAGCAACATTTTCTGAGATATTAATTTCTCTATGAAAATATATCGAATTGAAAAAAGAAAACGAATCGGTAGCCAAAATGAAAGTAGATCAGACATATTCCGTTAATCCTTGTAACCGATGGAATCTTATCAATTTTGGGTTGCTTCTTATTGAGACATGACACTCTTAAGGACATGCCAGTGATCCACTGATTACCACTCAGGTAATAAAATATTTACGTTTCTGGTGTAAAACATGGCCAAGAGTAAAAGAAAAAAAGCGCCGCATAATCTCTTCATGGTTTTTTTTTAACGTTTTGGGTGACAACGGTGATGAACCAACACGACAGAGAAATACAAAAAAAAAAACTCAGGGGAAAGTTAATTCTTTCGTGTTACGGTGGCTACAAATTAGGTTTACTTATTACCTACTGTTTACTCTCATCTTACATTTACGATCAATTGACCAGGTGTAAATTGACTATATTGTGTCTCTATCTCACTTTAACTTCATAAAGATTCATACCGAATGATATCCATAAATAAAATGATTGACACCACAAAAAGGGTAACATACAAACAACAGCATTGAGATATGAATAAGAGGAATATTCAAACGGAACATTTCCACACGCGTAACCCACTAAAAACAGTTGAAAATTCTAATCAAAAAATAACGTTGATATTTAGGTTACACTACTAGAGAGTACAAGAGTTTTCCAATGAAATCAACATACAATTCAATTGATAACTGAAAATTTAAATAATAAATTTTTATCACTTCACCACATGAATATTTGGGTTAAACAAAGTGAATAAAAAAAAAACACAAAAATTTTCAACATACGAATTCCTCTTCAAGAGAAATCAACATTTCTTCTATCTTATCGATGAGAATTCTTGGTACCAGAATGATAAGTAAAAACTAAACAGTTTCAGTAATTCAATGAATCGGTCATATCTATATTAACTGTAACGTGGCCTTTAAATTCCCTCTGGACAATTTTTGCATGTGTTTTGGTCCATATAATATAATCCTTGTGATCCTTTTGCCAGTTAACTGATTATAACACATAGCAAATGGGAGAAGCTAATGTAAAGATAAATGATTCTTCTCAGTATCTCAGTTGATACAATATTAAGATTTCGTTTTTTTATGTAAAATACTGTCCTTTCAAGTTTTTTTTGTGCAAAAATGAATATACACAAACCCTTCTGGTTTGTTTTTAGAAATGATATGAATAGAAATCGCAATGAAGATCTTTTTACGTTGTCCAGGTTAAATAATGTGTACAATCTCAAAGAGATATGATTGTCATTTGGAGTGAAATCTAAATTTTATTTTTATTTTTATCTCAGATTGACACCCATTGAATTGGACAAAGCCAATTTGGAACCGGATTACAATAATCTTAATTTTCAATGGGCCATTTCCAGTGAATAGATGAAATCCTTATGATATTTGCTTAGTTATTACCATTCATTTATTAGATGAGATATAAAAATTTGTTAGTTTTGTTTAGGCTCTGATATCATTTGGTTTTACTGTTTTTGTGTATCCTCATATTGTGATGACAATGAAGACAACCAAATGATAAAAATTATTCATATTTCAACGTTCAATATGCAACTGATACATGAAACATATAGAATCAAAATAGATAGACGATACATTTGGTATCCATATAGAAAACACCTTGAACGTTTGCAATATTTTCATAATCGAATATGATCGTTACGTGTCGTGTCAAACAATAGGCAATGATATGGCGAAATTGATATCATCATTGAAAGGTGTTGTTGTCTTCTCCACAAAACATTGTCAAAACCCAAAACCAAACAATGATTTGACACCTTCCATGGAATTTCACCTCTTGATTTCTCAATCAAATTATCCGAATAATAAAAATCCCGACATATGCAAAAGTCCATAATGTTAACAACATTATTAGGCTGAATGAATATCATAAGAATGAACAATTCCAACTCTGTTTAGTTAATTTTTAGTTATCCGCAATGTAAATAAATAACTGGAATGATGCCAAATCACAATTGCAAATAAACGAGATGCAACGGATATGGCGTTATAATGCAATTTCTTTTATAATGCTTTTTTGTTTCGTATTAGTTTTAGCGGTTTTCACGGGAACATAATCCCATTATAATCTTCTTGCATAAAAATGCTGTCGCTTTAAGTCAGACAGATTACAAATTATGTAATTTATACCAAATGTTAGATGAATGGATTTAAAACATTTTGTATTGAATATTACTCACTTCCCAAGCACCACGTATATCAATTGGTTCATTTGTCCAACGTACAGGATATGGTCCAAAACGAACACCTTGTGGCACAAATGTCCGGGTAACTGCTGATCCATTACGGATTTCAATTTCTTGCGGTGAATTTAGTAGAGCCATTTTCGTTAAAAATTGTTCCGTTGTTTGGATCTGTAATATTGGTAAAGAGACATAATCAGAATTTAAAAATCAATGATTTTAATTAAGAGATAATGCTATGAATTGAATGTTAGTGGAGTGTAAATTGCATTACCTTGAATCGATCATTATATTTATCTGGTGAACTAAATGGACCATTTTGATGGGCCAATGCTATTTGATCTAAATTCGTCGTCATACCACGGGAGGTCTCTAATTCATCACCACTGCTACCTGTAAATGAAAAAAAAAAATGGAAATAAAATTTTGATTGATTACATCGTGATTATTATACTGTTGATTCTATTATGATTTCACTTAAATATTTTGGGCTAATACGTTGCTGTTTTATTAGTTCACTTATGGGGAAATCTTAAAACTGATTTAGTTTCAAATAATAAGACTAAACACACTATGATGAGGTTCAAGACTCTTGATCACAATTTAATTTACTTCTAAATCCATAAACATTTTAATTCACTGAGATTTGTTTCTTTCTTTTTGTAAGAAAACAGAATTGAATGCTATTGACCTTCTTGTTTAGACAAATTTAAATTGAATATCCATTTGAATATCTTTTTAAATTCAATTCAATTCACTTTCTATTTTCTAGTTCAGACACTTTTAGTTCACTTGAACGACTAATTTCTAGAGCGATTGAATTGTATTTGATGTGACAAAGTTTCTAAACTATTAATTGTGTTTATAATAAAAACTCTATTCAGTATGACTCTCTGTGATACAATTTTAAACAATTTCAATGATAAATAATCAGTAATTTTTAAATGGAAATTTGTAATTATCATTAATCTTGTCTTCAATAAACTAATTGAAGTGTAATAATCATTTTAGTGGTATTCGGTTCTTGAACTATGAGAAGATGGTTACAGTTCTTTTTGATTTCATTATTTATTTATGTTTATATTGAAGTTATTTTGATTTTTTGGTTTATTTGGGAGATCTAGTTGGTAATATTATAGAGATTATTAGTTTGGTGTGGACAAACAATGTGAACCACTTGAGAATGTTAACGCATCATAAACAGTCCCTTTAAACAAAATCATAATTTTATCGGATAATTTTTTTTCTTATGATTTTTATATTCGGTTCTCTATGTTGGATCTTTCATTTATGTTATGGGAGGCAAACGTATATAAAACGCAACAATAGCAATTTATGATTTTGTAAATAGAAAATCTTTGAATATTTTTATTTTTTTATAATTTTCGCACTCATCTAAATATTGGACAGATATTGAGATGAAATTTAGTTTATTATCGGTTATGAAAATGATTAGTTCCTGGAATATGAATCTTAATTTTGATATTTTTGACTATTTTGCGATATTTTTCTTTTTATTTTCGATTATTATACAATGAAAGAGATCTTTATTTTGGTTTCAAGTGACCGCATACGCAAATAACCGACGCATTTTCACACCATTTATTTGAGAAGATAAATTTGTTTTTGTTGAATTATTGATGTCAGGTAATAAGGCGCTTTGTCTTTTTGTACAAAATCCATTTGTACATGGATTTCGAAGAATTCACAAGTTTTGTTTTAAAGAAAATATTAAATTTCATATTGTGATTAATCTTTTGAAAATTAATGATCCTTGGAGTGTGAAACTGTAACTTTATTATTTTTTTTTTGTTCAAATGCAAATAACAGAAGAAAGAGAATCATACTAATTCGCATGTTATTCACAAAAAAGAAACTGTTTTGGGTAATCGCACCATTAAGTGACAATTGTAATCGATACGTGATACAATTAAAAGATTTAAATATGACACAATTATCGAATCCCTTAAAACCACCTCAATCACATTTGAATGTCGTCAAATGAGACGAACTTTCACCCTTCATTATTCAACGTAGCACACATTTTCATCCCGTTTAAGAATGATTTCCTTATAATTCACCCTGTCTTGTATCCCAAAATGCAAAGTATCCCAAATGAAAAACTATTTTAAATATACAATCGGCACACGATTTTTATGCAAAAAGGGGTCACCTTATTCATACATATTTTATATTTACATTAGCGATCACTTTCAAATCGTATCAATGGTTGTACCAAAGATTCTGTGTAACCCAAGAATAGTTTTTAGCACGAGAATAATTGACTTTTAAATTGTAACAACAAACGTAACACTTTAAATAATATTTTATGTAGATTCCCTTTCATTAAATTACAAATTTACCTGACATTAAAATAAAATCCTTTGGCATTATGTAATAAGTAAATTTTCACTAATTCTATTTAATCCTCTTTTCATTCACTGGGTATTCATTTATTTTCTTTTTCTATTTATTATCACATAATCTTATGAACTAATAAACTTCACTGGAACAACTTTATCGCTTTGTATTAAATAGAGGAATACTCTTAGAATTTTGTACTCATCATTTCATAATGAATTTTTCATTCAATTTTCACTAAAATAAATAATTTTCGTGACACTTTAATTAAATCACTTTAAGTATTCAAATCCAATTAAATTGATCATTTATGTCACTTTGTAATATTCACGATATCCACCAAATTTAATGAACAATTGATGGTGAAACACTTCCGTACCAGAGTCCGTACTAAGTAAATCATTAAACTGCGAAAGAAAAATTATGATTTTAATCCACGATTCACTCTGTACCAAAAGACAAAAATTCTGTGTGTCTGTCTAGTAAATGCGCGGCTGACTAAAAGGACAGAAGAACAGAAGCAACATCAAACGACAATCCATGAACACACCAACAGACTACTGCCGTATCATTTTTCCTCTGTTGGGTTGTATATGAAATATTCAACCAAAAACCATTCAACTTTATTTTTTTATATTTTGTTGTTGATTCGGCCGGGATGTATAAATAAATATGTTTTGATTTAATTGTTATATGGGAAATACTTATGATACGAGGGATTCCTCCTATTGGGTATATAGACGCTTGTATATCAATGATTCTCTACCCCTGTGTGTGAACACTCGGACTCTTTTGTTGTTGTTATGCATGTTGATTGTCCTTATGTGTTTCCTTTGCAACTGTCCTATTTGTATGCCTTTACAAAAATACGAAAAAATTATGCGGATGTTCACAACTGTATAGAGATACACAACCCCAATGTATCATTGTATAATAAGGATAATCGTATCAAATGTACATATGTGTGTGGTGTATATTCTCGATATCAAAAATATGAATAAGGATATGTGCAACACACTATTATTTCTATGAATATGATTCTCCTTTTATGTGTGGTGCAATCGCACTGATACTATATTATCATTGTGAATACCTCCTTTCAAATTTTATGCTTAAAAATATCATCCCTCTGTTGTGTGATGTCTTACTCCGTTTAATTCAATTTCCTTTATAATATTCATTTGGAATTTTTCACGTAAATACATTGAAAATCAATTGAATTATATTCTACGTGTTCCAAGGAATCGGTATGTAATTGTAAAGGAAAACCGATAAAAGATTGTTTTATTCCATATTTTCAATTCTAAAACGTAAGAAATATTCGGTTTTCGTTGATATTTATTTAAAAAGGATATCAGTTATTTTCTTCTATTTATTATTTAATATTGTACGGTATATTCTTCTGTTTGGAAAATAAAAAAAAAATACACAAAATCAGATAATATTTGGATCGAATTATATCCTCTGGATGGTGTAATTGAAGGGAGGAGCTGTTCATGGGCGTGATCTCTTTTATTCCAATATAATTTGGTTTTTTATATTTGAGATAGTTGAATCCTGCTGGGATGCTGTTATATTCTCTTCAGTTGTGTATATGATTCAATGGTGATCTTATGTAACATGAAATTGTTGTATCAGTTAAAGTCTTGTCTCTCTGTCCAATGTATTTGTTAGCTCATTCTCCTGCTGTATTTGGTGTATATAGAAGAGATTGTTTGGTATTGTATACAATGGGCATGACACATCTATGAATCCTTAGTTAATGGAATCTCTCCACAAATATTTCGTTTTATCATTTGGGGTTTTCTTCATTTTCAATTTTTTTTTTTTTTTGTTTGGTTATTCGACAAAACCGAGAATAATTTCTATATAAAATTGTATTTGGCTACTTGCGCTATACAACTGAATGGCAAACAACTGGAAGGAGAAAATTTGTTTAACAGTTCTGCTAGGATACTATGTGTTTGCAGCATTGAATAACTCTGTATCTGTCGTGGCCACTTTTCAAATCTTCTGTATACTGTGGCCATGGGTGGACGACCAATGGTTGTCCTATTTAATCGTTTATTTCATTTACTTTTCCTACTGTTTGGTAATACAAAATTTGAAATTTTTGAATTTTCCAAATGATCTGAGGAGAAATTTCAGGGCGTGTGCTTCTGTTAGACAAGAGATAAGATATATGATGGTCCTTATCACTTTTCACTTCAGTGGGTTTTAAAGAGTCTGAGTGAGAACTATTTTAAAAGTCATCTTAGAGGGTTCTGTTAGTCTCTTTGACTTTTCCACTTGAATGCACTTTGAGGATCACCAGATTAACCAAATTTTATGCTAATTAGATTGTCTATTTAAGTGTCATGGAATTCATGATCATCCTCAGGTAGTTTTATCTCTAAATATCCATATCCTTCGCATCCTTTTTTTGCTACTAAATGATAATGATGCTAATTCCATATTCATTACAACGAATTTACATCTATTTAATGTCACCAGAATGAAATTTATGAGCCTCCAGCTTATAATAACTTGGGTGATGATTTTATAATTTACCCTCTCACACTACTTTCTACTAGTCTCTGTACAATTTGGTAGAATGTTTTATGACTTCATTTTCATTTCCATAAACTTTACAAATTCACTTTTTATTTTTTGTTATTCTGCCAGTTAGGAGATTCAATAATGCAATAGAATATGACTTTTAATAAAAAAAAATATAAAACAAATCAGCATAACATTATTAGAATCATCGCATATGTAAAAATGTATGCTAAAATTGCTCGTATGCTTATTATTTGGTATTAAGGGTAATATCATGTCATACATTTTATCAACCCCATAGAGTTAATGTTTAATGTCATTTGTTCAGGATCCATGACTGTATTATTGTAAGCCATTTAAAATTTATGAAAAGGATAAATGTTCGAATTTATTAAATCATAATTTACAATACGATGGATAGAATTTTTATTCAATAAAAAAGACTTGTACGTATATTTGGTCATATTTATATGTAATGCATCGGTGTCTGGATATTTAAATTCGTTTTAAAGAGTTTTTTCTACTTTTTTTTCTTTTGGATTTTAAACTTTCTAATGTGTTATAAGCGACCGTCAGCCCCCGATTATCATCAACTGAGAGTCACAATTTATAACGTGTGGGCTCATCCCTTGCCAATTTAAAAGCAACGAATATTTATTGCAATGCATTTATATTCATTTCAATTTAAAAAACCGTTGAGTCTTTTTTGCTTCCATTCTTCCTTTTTTTTTTTGAAAATTTTGTGGAAAACAGTCAGTTAACGTTTCTTATCTCGTTGATTTAACGACGTATTCCTGAATAACAATACGTGTAATGTCCATTGGTGAGAAATCAATATCGAACTCGTTAAATCTTTTAAATCGGTTTTCAATTCGTGTCCAATTCAATTTTCAATTTTCTTCAACTATTCGGTTTCACCTACTGATATGATATCAAAATAAAACATAAAAATCAACAATGAATCGTTTAACGGTTCTCGTTAGAACGTGATACGGATTTTAAAATTTCTAAGTCAATTTTCTTTTTTAAATTACGTCCATTTACCATGTGATGATAAGAAAAATCATCAATGTGAATCTGATTGTATTACCTATTCAATAAGAGATTGTGTCATTGAATTACAATAGGCCAAATCTATTCCCAAATGGAATTTCTGATTCGTTTCGATTTTAGCGAACAAACACGGATGAGAATCATGTTCAAATATTTACATAAATAGCCATCGTTGATTAATTAAATTTTAATAGTTAATAATGCTTATCGAATTCATAAAAGCATATGCTCATTTCAATGGTAACAACTGATTATGTTGTCTTTTGCTATGAAAGAGGCGCATGCAAGATGAGCTCTATACTCTGGCCCGGGGGTAATGAAAAGGTTGTGATCGCATTTAAAATGTATACGTTAAATATTTGATTTACTTCATACTATTACCTTTAGGGCAGGAAACCATAAAGAAACAGAACGATTTTGATAAATCATTTGCAATGTACATAGTGTAATTGTTGAACGTTAACCTCACAATACAATTTGTGGATTCATACTAAAGGATTTCCCTTGTTCTATTGGACTCGAGGATGAGTTTTTTGTCTTCAGTCATGAATTTCATCTAATAATTTATTAATTCTGATGAAATTACACTGATATTATCATTGAATCAATTGCATTTGGATAATAACAATAAGGTCATGCATAGAGATTAACTGCAATTCACATGCATTGATTGTATACTTATTGTGTATAACATAACAATTATATTATTCAGATTACATAACCTGAAGTTGAATTACCAACCACATAATTAAATATTTATAATGTGTTACCTGTCAACACAGTGGTCGATATTTTAAGATTAACATCGAATAACTATTTTAAATTGATTTCATCATTATTCATAACTCACTTTCGATGAATTAAAATAAAATAAATTTGTTTTAATCAAACAACTTTTCATTTGCATTGTCATTTCATGAGTTCTGAAAATGCAAAATTTTCACCTCAGCTGATAGAAATAATCGGGTACTGGATGAAGAAGAAAAACATTCCGAAACCTCAATATGATTTTCATTTAAACTTTTCTGTATGTGCCATATACTGATGATGACTATTCTGTCATAGTCTAATGTCCAACTGTTGGCTGATGAAATGGACGTGTTAATTATATTTCAGTTCAATGGTTGATTCAAAACATAAAAGACCAAAACAGCAAGGACCAATTGATATTCTTTGATGTTTACAATTGATTTCTGTCCAATAATTTGTCGATATTTTTCAATTACATTCAGTTTTGAATTTTATTTTTTTTTTTTAACTTTTCCAATTCAATGGGGGTGGTGTGAAAAATATGTTGTTACTGACACATTTTGATTAAAAAATATGAAAATTTCCATTTGAATTTTCAATTCTATGGATTCCGGTAGTGAATAAAAATTGTTGTGTCCATTAAATGGTTTTTGAATAAGATAAGAAGTTCGTATCATTCAATTGAATAGTGATGGGTAACAAAAGAAGAGTATAAAATGTATAATTATATTTTCATTGTGTGTTGATTTTAAGGACAAAATGTTTGAGACATCGGATCGTTACAATTGAATTTTATTAGGTTTTCCCTTATTCAAAATTAATGTGTCTTTAGTTGAGAAAATTCCATGATGTTTGATGACGGTAAACATCTTTTATTCAGTGAAACCTAATTATCAACTTTTCCGTTTTCTATGATTTAAACGAGAGATTTTGTCTCTCACCTCATCCTCACATAGTAGCAATCAAATGACTTTAGATGTCATAGAAACCATGATTTTCTAATTAAATATCACCACAGGTGATAAATTGTTTTCTTCTATTTGGTTCATAATCAGGATTCACCAAAGTACTACTGGTTCTCATTCTCTCAGTTCATAATATTTGTGTTAAGTAAAAGTGTCATCAACAACATAATCAAAAAATTGTCATAGAGTCAATGCCAAAATGAAATTTAGATTAATCTCTTTCGTGTTAGATGTTTTGTAATGATTTTATAAAAATTTGTCACTATAACGTACACAAGTTTAGAGTAGAATAACGAAGCCCTTGCCAATGAGACACCCTTCGGTGTGTGTTTTTCCTCCGTTTGAGATAAAAAGATAGGAAAACCCATTTGAAACATCTTTTCGCTTGTCATCTACTTTAAATGTTTTCTCTTACTCAAACCAGACAGAATATTAATTTTTCAATAAAAACACTTCCCTTACCTAAGAATTCGATGGGTAACACAATTTTTGTAATAAATTCAATGTAACACTTGCCATTTTTCTATAAACAATAAATAACTGAAGGAAAAAGTATAACTGGATGTTATCTCAACTGCCATAACCAGAGATTCATCTTTGACTTATTGTTGAATATAAAAAAAACAATTTTCGTTGGTATAACATTATCATTACATGAGAAGTTATGGTTCTGAACGGATAGGGAGATTAAACATAATTTGTATGACGTTTACATGTTGTTCACACTTTATTAGTAATCCATGATTTATTATTCATTGATGTTTAAAAGGAAAAATCATAAATTATTTGAATATTTTCAATGATTAATAATTAATTAATACCAAATTTTGGATGTAATCTATTTAAGGTGGCTTCCTTGAATTAAAGTGAATAAGTTCTTAAGAAATTCCTATGATTTCTTAGCAATTATCAGTAATTCGCAGCAAGAGTTGAACTCACCCAGCAGGGGGTTGTGATATTGAACAAACCATATTTACAATAACTTAAAGGTATGTTTTCCGGTGTTAATGGGATATTGTGCCCTTCAATAAATGTCGATTAAAAAAGGGATGATGTTTTATTCCGGTTCATCAACACAGTCTATCTCTTCTTTATCGTTTTGTCGTTACAGTTGCTTATCCGTTACAAATTGAATTATGAATATTTGATGCGACTTAAATCAATATTCCTCCAATAAGTCAATTCGATTAATTTACATATCACAGTTATAATGCTAATTATTTTTTAATTTCATCCACATTGAAAATTGAATAGAATCATATTTGTCTATCATACAATATTGAATGGATTGATTTCTATTGACATGTAACAAAGAGTCAACAAAAACGTAAAATTCATTTTTATTCATGAGTTACAGTGTTTGATATTCGTCAATTTTCCTGAATTGAAAATGTTCCATAAGAATCCGTTAGAATTTCGTTGTCAACCAACTGTTAGTTTCGTTCAATAGTAATCACTATTATTAACCCAATGGGGTGTCCTAAGAATTCGCGTTTCGATATTTATATTCATTACGTTTTGGCCTTTGTAAGTGCTACCATCTTAAGAAAATCTCTTTAAAAAAATACAATTTTATATCAGTCGATTTCATCTCACACGAGAGTAACTGAACAATCATATACATTCGATATGTTCATATAATATTGCGGAAATTAAACTACCATGCTGGGAGTTAGAGAAAACATATGAATACATGAAATATAGTCCTTGTGAATCTCATTGACTCAATGGTCACATCTCTTCATATGAGAATTGTAAAATATCACTAATGAGTCTGAGATGATTTGAACAGTTCCAATTCATTCAAAGTTACTGAACTTAAACAATGGCCGAGATGAAATAAAAATTCGGTACAATCAATATTAAGGAATTCCCTTATCCAGATTCCTTTTAATCGTACATATTGAATTAATAAGAGTAAAAAAGGAATCTATAATAGAAGTCAATAGTGAATATGTCTTCACATATAACGGCGATCAATTGAAATTGTTGTGAAACGGGAGAAGGCACACAAGAAGTCAGCCGACCTGAAGCGGTAAAATTTTGGTAATCGGAAGACAGAAAGGAAAACTGAACTGAAACTGAAAATTGCAGCTGATTTAACTGTTAAAAATATCTGAATTGAAGAAGTAGTTTATTTGAATGATCCTTAAACGTCCACATATTGAACGTAAATATAAATAAGATCTTGATCTTGAATTGCCAAATGAAGGAACAATGAAGTAATTGCATTTTATCGGTCCAGACTTGAATACAAATTTGTGTTCATTTCGGAACATAGAATCGCGACCTTTCAACAGTTTTCAGTGCCATATGAGTGATGTGTTTTACCTTTTAAATATCCACGAATTTATAATAATGATGGAATTATTGCATATTTATGCGATGATTTTAAGTAGCATATGTTCATGTCAAGACCCTCACAAGTAAGGAGGCGTGTGTGTTTAATACTGAACTCGTAGTATTTCTTTTGCTTTTAAAACGAAAGGTGAACGGAAGTTCTATTGAAATTAAAAGACTCCGTTACAATGATTTTAGTTAGTTTTTATCTACCTCAGACATTTGATGTCATTATGCTATAATTATTTCTTATATGGGATCTTGAATCAGAATAAAATATTCATGTACCGGATATTATGAGTAAATGGTAACGCATGCCATGTCAGTTATAAAAATATTTAGTTGTAGTTCAATTGTACTAAATGAATTCTCTGATTCCAAATAAAGACACACTTTAACCGTCTCTATTCGTGAATTCTAATGGTGATATCAACATCCTCATGAAATCAGCGATTTTATTTATACAATTTTGTTTTGTTATTTTAAAAGATCTTCTCACTGTGAGAACAATTGGCGAAATGTAATACACACAACAACAACAAAATATTAATTATTATCAACGGGTTTTGATAAGAGTTTGACATCTTTATTGCGTCTTTCGAGGAATCTGGGAAGTTTTTTGACAATTTTTTAAGATATTTTTTGGTAGATTTTAATAAAAATGACATCACTGATTAAATCACTTGAAGGTATTGATGGGAAACTTTAAAAAAAAAATAAGACAAGCAAAAGGGTAAAAAATTCAATTAATTTTCAATTGATTTTTACAAGTCAAAAGAGATAATTGAAATGATGTGTTTTCGTTGTTTAGAATTGATGGGGTTAAGTTGTCTCTCACCTTTGTTACTCTAATCAATTGAAAAGGGGCCTATGCTTCCATAATTCATATCATAATGGGAAATGATAAGAAATGACTCAATCAATTCATGACAAATTTTTACGTTTTTTTTCTTCCTCTGTTTCGAAAACCACAGAAAAATTTGCCAAATTTTTTATTTCTTTTACTATTGGGTACGGAAACGAATTGAAATAAATCAATTGCGGTTACTGTTTATACTGCACTCGTTGAACTTCCAATTACAATCAGTCTTATGATTCAACTTAAAATTTTTTATTTTCATTTGGGGTGTCAAACGACCATTAATTCATTTTTTATGTTAGACAAATTTGGTGGAACATCAAAAAGAATCTTCTTGTGTACTTCGGGGTTACAGAAAAATAAAAATTCTTAAACTCAGCAAAATTCTTTTTAAGAATTTTTCTTTGGTAAGATCATAATTTATTAGTCACGTGGCGTTACCACAAATTGCACTCAACTAAATTGTTTATCAAAGAAACTGTTACAGTTCAGCGATGGACTTGAAATGTTAAACATCATCTCGATTGATTGGTAACAATATTCAGATGGTAGTGATATCATTATTGTCCAATCGATTTTATGTTGCGATGAAAAATCATTAGATATTGATGGAATTACAGACAGACTCTTATGCTTCTCCACGAGTCATTTTGAAATAAACTTAAACGTAATAATTAAATCTGATAATCAGAATATTTATGATCTCAAGTTAATTGCTTCTTGAGAGACGTGACTTTTAGTGAATTCATGAAAAGAAAAGATTATTGAAAAACTTTTATTTTAAAAAATGGAAAACAATTTATGAACATAAAAATATTTAAGATGTTTCCATTTAATTGAAGAATTAAAAAGAAAACGATTTTCTTCAAGACAGTATCAGTTTGTGATCAGACGACAATAATCCATAAATAATATTAATGTCTGTTTATTTATAATGGTGACTTGAACAGAAGCCCATCAAGTCGATTGAGGATAATGAAAATAAATAAGAAAAGCTTCAAGTTTCCAATTTCATTTCGGATTTTATACATTCAATTGTGTGACCAAATATAAACTGATGTTTCGTTTAATTAAAACATGTTGCATTTGGGCGCTACTTATTATTATTCTTATACGTAAATAATGTTAAACGTGTTGATCAAAATAATATTATGTTAATAAACATTATTGATTTGAATATAAACGGGACAATAATTATGACTCAAATGGATCATGGATAAATGAAACAGAAGAAAAAAAAAGTCCCATTTATTTATAACTGAAATGATTTTCAAATGGAGAATTCTGTTTAGGAAGATTAAATGAAACTTACAGTATAATTGGTATTCAGTTATCGTTTTACTTTGATGTGAATAATTCACTTCTAATGTGATTTAGTTCAAGTTCAGATAAAATTTTTCTTCTTTTTTCCAATATGAATTGAAATAATAAAATGCAATTTCAATTGCACATATCAACGTCCATTTTAATTTTATTCCAATAAAGAATCGCACTTCAATTTGAAACTTAACGATAATTAGAACAATAAAACAAACCGATAGTCCATAGATCGAAACGAGTGATACTAAACTGTTTTAAATAAATTTCTATTCAATGTAAAATATTCATTTAATCACTAGAATTTTCAATGACTTTGAACACTATCCAATTGAGGCAGAGATCACATTCATCATTTGGGATGAAGAAGGGGTTGGAAATAACACATTTATCTCTACCATTCAGTTAGGAGTTTTTTAAGAATTTTCCCATTAAATCTCACTTCACTACACGTATCTTTGTTGAACCCGATAAGTTGGGTATTTCTTTATGTTTTATAATGGCGTTTTCAAATTATATTTTTCTACTCAGTCACTTAAAAAATGTACAAACAATAATTGCATGTGGTCTGGGGGTATCGTTATTGAGTGCTGAAACAATTAACCAAATACACTTTTCTATTCAATGGATTTACTTCTGTTATGGAAAAATGAAAAACCGCGAAAAAACACTTCTATAGGACCACCGTTTTTTTTTTTTTGCAAATTTCAAGAGATTTGATGAGTACTCTGAAACCCTCTCAATAATCCAATTGGTCTCTCTCTCTGTTTAGAAAATATTCAATTTATGCAAATCTCACTAAACACATTGTGAAACGGTTTCTATTTTATTCGCGTTTCGTTTAGGAAAATAGCGGGACCAAACAATTTTTTTGGAAATGATTAGTTCTACGTAAACACAAAATTAGTACTGAAACCGAATACTTAGTCAATATGAAACGGTATGAAATTGTATTTTTTTTTTGTTGGGAAGACATCGAACACTTCATCAATCGTATTTTGTATGGTAGGCGGACACGAATTATATCATTCATTGAAGAGAATTGATAATAAATCGTTTCCATATTAAATGTTAAAATTATTTATATTGATTATCTTTGACTGATATTGATTTAATTACAAAAAGAAAAAAAATTTGTAATGAGAAACTTCGTTATAAATAGAACCACTTTTGAATTATTTTTGTTGTTGTTATTTTAGAGAAACTAATTACAAAGAACTTTAACAGAATTTCATAATCTAAACGTTTGTGCCTTGAAGAGTCTTTATCTGTTCGCATGAAGTTTATTAAAATCCGTATTTTTATTTATTTATTAATTCACCAATACAATCTGATGATGATCGGTATTAAAAGTACTCGAAAAAACCATGGGACCGTGTTACCTGAAGAGGTGACACTATCACTGATCACAGTGATCACTTGAATTGATAGCTTAATGGTCGTGTAAATCCAATGGATGACAATTAAACTGATGATTTAAGTTCTTTTTTTTTTTCTTCATATTCAATATTCTCTTATCAGTCGTTTCTTGCTATTTGCGCTCGTCCAAAATAACTAAATAGAAATGTGAGGGGGCCTCTGATAAAAGGAGTTCTTTCTATTGGAACCCCCAAACTTAATACACAGACACATGATTACTTATAATGAGACGGTGGCGATAACTAATACCGATAATGACATATTGAGAATACAGTGTCTTTATGTGATTTATTTATATTCACTGTTTCAGGATGATCAGATAAATCCATTTCAGGTCGTAATGTCGAGACATTGGAAGAGTGGTTTTTTGAGGTAACAAAAAATTGTTCAGACTCAAATTTCATTGTTATTCGTATTACATGACGAATAACTTCCAATCATAACCGTATTACTTAATTTCAAATCTATTTATTGGCATCAACTGATTGACATGAAAATTGATAACTGATTAGATCATGATAGTATAACTAAAAAAAATAAAATTATGCGGTAGTAGTGTAATTATATTATGCAAATATTATGATTATGTTCAATAAATCACGTAGCTAAACATGATATTTTAGCTACTTGAATTGATGACATGTTTGCGCATCGATAATAAATCAATATTTGTTTTCTTCTTTTCCCAATTCTTTGAATATACGAAAGAGGGGAGCTTATTTGAATCACCTACAGAGAAAAAAAAAAACAGAAATTTTCAATTGGTTTTAAGCTCTCATTCAAAAATTAAATTAAATCATATAGAGATAGTTATTTGATCTACTATCTATTTATTGAAGGTGATTTCAATAAACTCTTGACAGCATTAAGTCTATTAAGTCTAGAGTCTTATGGAACACTGATATACCTACCGAAAAATGTTTTAAAGTCACGTGAAGTAAACAAACGCAATTAGAAACGGACGGAAAATAATAAAAAAAACTGTCATATAAATCTTAAATACCAATGGGTATTGCGATAATGTGATAGTGAAGAGGCACAAAAATCGCCAAACGAAAATAGATAATTTTATGAATATTATTTATCGTTTCATTGTCATTTCCCCCCACCTCAGGTACAATGAAAAGGAAAGGTGAATGCAATCAATTATGAACGTTATGGTTACGTATCATTGGTATGTAATGAGACAGCGCATTTATTTGATTATAGTTTAGTCATTTTTATTATGACAAATGTTTTCTTCGTCATTTGATAATTAAGAAGTAGTAATGATGAATTATGTGAAGGTGCGGAGAGGGATTAATGGCCCAAATAACACACAAGGTAATTATTATGTGAAACATTTAATAAAAAAAAAAAAAATCGGCAAATAAGAAGAATTGAAATACATACAACAGGTGACCAAAATAACAACAACAATAACAAATACTTGAAGTGACCTCCATGTGATATGATAAAGTCAAAAATAAAATTTAATTCCATCAAATAATGAACGATCGATAATTAATAATTAGAGAAACGGTGTCGTTAGTCCTTATCGATTGGACAGAAAGAATTAATTTACAATTGAGAAGGTGTACGAACGCCACACAAACTGAGTATTTTATAACATCCCCCCCATACGATAAATAGATACGATTTTTATTTATTGATATCAACTGTAATCATATTAGATACATAATTAGAGTGTAACGTTGGATTGTGGTTCTGGTCTCTATGATTGATGAGCACATAATGATAACTGATTTATAGATCGTAAAGATAATAAATTGGATGGTGAATGGGACAACTAAATCGATTCGGTAAAACATGAAAGAGAAAATGAAAAAAAAAAAAATAACTGAATTAATTACCTTTAAAATTGTTCATTGATTTTGATAAAACGATAACAAAGTGATCAGGTAGCACACACTGAATTTAATGTTAAAATTTTATTAGATTTCTTATATTTATGTTTATATTCTTGTCTATTTTTTGTTGTCTACGTAAATAGATGATGTTTGAGTTAATTTATTATTTTTTTTATTGGTTCACCTAACTTGATCTAAATTTAAAATCAATTTGATTTTAACTAGTTGATAATGTCAAATGATTATTCACACTGGTATGCGGCTGGTGGTAATTAATGCACCGTTAAACTGTTAAAATACCATTTATGGACACTGATGTTGTAAAAACACATTGAATTATGTTTCAAAATTGATTGATTAATCAACGGTAATTTAGTGGACCTCAATGTTGGTCTTATATTCCACTCAATTAACTTCGATTTGTAATTGCAATTATTTGATTGTTTTTTTTTTTTTTTAAACACTAGAAACTAAGAGATTTAAGTAAACACTGTAGAGCGTTTCACGATAGACTGAACGTCTAAACTATATAAATCATAAAAGTACATAAATATTCATAATATTTAAATAATTGTATCAGTGAGGGAGATAAGGATACACTGATTTTATTTAAAAGTAACATAAAAGAATACTATGCGTCCGTTTTAATGTGATACATTTAAATACAATTTATGTAATAAAAATTAAATTTGAATTTATCTCAAGATACAATTACATTACACACAATTTTGTAATTTTTTTTTTTTTTCTCTACCGACTGATATCGTTCACTACTATGAATTTTACACTTTAAAAAGAGAAAAACCCAAATTTAAAATTGATAAATTGCAAAGATATTAGCACTGAACTAAGATTGTGAAATTAACTACAGTTCTGGTATAAATGATTATAAGAATTTTATTATTTATTTATAGTGTTACTTCCTAGTGTATTTCGTATTCATATGATTTTATTTTAATCAAATTTAATTTTAATTGAGATAGTTGAGTATTTTTTTTTTGTTAAGATTCTGTGTAAATTATGTGAACATCCGTGAGCATTACTGAACTTTTAAAGACGAAACTAAATTGGCAATGGGTTATATGGTGGACAATCAACATTTTGTTAAAACATTTTTGTGTATCCAGTTATCAACTGACCATTAATTTTGGGCAATAATTTTAATTTTGTTGATTAATATTCACATTTTATTTCATTTAATTATGAATCATACGAATAATGATACGATTTTTTTTTTTTTATTAAAATATGAATATTACATACAAAAAGTAATTGATAACGAACTAGTATTTGATATCATCTATTAGAAAATAAATATTTTATCAAAACTTAAGAAAAAATAATAAGTACGTAAAATCCAGGAAGTCATATGCTTAGTATTTCATTAGAACATGAAAATTCATTTATTTGAATTTAAAGAAAGAAATTTGACTCAAGATTCTCGTGAAGATGGTATTCACTATAATTCAAGTGGAATACAAAATATTTTGTTATTGATAAATTTCACTTGATGACATTATCTATTTTCTTCCCACACTTTACTTATGTCACCATACATTTATGATTGAATAATATTGAAAGGAGTTGTATAGAGAAATTACATAAGACTAAGACACTCTCAATTGCAATATGCTTCCATCTAATCAGAAATTATCATTATTATTGTAGTTCTGTCTTGAATCAAAATTGAAACTCTTGACACACTTAGAGTCACAATCATAAGGAGATGGGCCTTATAGTATTGTGGACGGGATGACGAGACCTCACTCTTGTTTT
Organism: Coboldia fuscipes; assembly: GCA_001014335.1. NCBI lineage: Eukaryota > Metazoa > Arthropoda > Insecta > Diptera > Scatopsidae > Coboldia > Coboldia fuscipes. Next base: position 6,195 of record JXOR01000833.1, on the reverse strand, counting down.
ATCAGTTCTAATATTCTTCCATATTATTATGAACAATTCCATTTGGTTTCTAGTTTAAAGAATTAATTATTCTTTGGTGCCACATTCATATTTTGATATGGAATTTATAAAAACCAAATTGTCTTATGCTATGACTCTAGTCACATAATGTTGATTCAGGAGAATAGCGACGACAGTGTACAGATGATTACATCTCAATTAACGCTATTATGAGTGTTTTGATTAATATTTTCCATTTTTTTTTCCAAAATCTGATTGAAAATTAACGAACAGAAAAAAATCGTATGAGAAAAAAATTAGTAAACAGATGATGATGTGTATGGGCCCCCAGAAACCCATACGTATTTAAAGAGAAATTATGTACAGTCATCAATCTATTGGATTGCATCTTGTCTGCATGTGAATTAAAAGTGATTTATTTTGATTTTATTTAAAGTGTTTGATATACCATGAATCAAATTGATAGACAGTCGTTCTAATCATTTAACAAAAATTTAATTGGTTAGAGATGAGTGAAAGAGACAGTCACGTTTATAGAACAACATCCTCCTCACTATTGATACGTGATAGGAATTAACGGTGATATTATGTGATATCAGTCAATAATTTCAAGTGCTACCTCAGTTGTTGAGGATCAACAAATGTACATGAATGATAAGCATTCAATTAACCAACTGTACATGATTTGATTCACTTACGGAATTGAATGATAATTTTTTGTGTTTTTTTCTACTTCTCTATAAATCGTCTCAAGTTACATAAAACATAATTCTTTTGTATTTTAAATTAGAGTATAATGACATGATGATAGTAAAAGATGAAAGTAAAACGGGATTTAAACAGAAAATAAAATTATATCAACGACAAGATACTCTTAAAGTAATAATTATCGTCTCATATTTAACAACCAGAAAGAAAAATTACGTTGAACTCATCTAAATGATTATTGTCAAGATGTTTCTGAATTTCTTTTGTTAAATCTCTGTCTTTTTGACAACCTTCTTCCGTTCGCGTTCCATACACATTGAATATTCGCGGCCCAACTGACGAAGCGTGCCATCGCCAACGAATCGAGTTTATTAAAATGGATTTCATTGTAATACAGCGCCGGTTCATTATTACAACTATTAAGTATTTGGGGGCTTACAAAATAAAAGCAGAATAATAAAAAAGAAGTCGTCGTTATGATCTAATCATATTCAATTGCATGGCAAAATACCACGCCACTTTAAATGCGATAGTGATCATGCATTAAGAAAGGTGAGGACAACTGACTGAACGCCACTGTGAGTGAAAGAGGTATTACTAACAGTACACACCTGGTGAAATTTCTATGTAAACCGTTGAATTGTATTATTGCGATTATTTAAAAGTGGAGGTTAAATAGCCAAGAACGTATTACGAGTATATTATTATTATTATTATCCTTTATCATATCATCATGTTAATGCATACCAAATGAGTAGTTAAAGAAATAAAAAAAGGATTTTTCTTTATGACCCTCTTTCAAGTTTTCTATTTTAATGCTTAATGTTGGGCACTCTCATTGAGTCTTATGATCATTATTATATGTTGTGTCGTATTATTTTCTGTTTTCCTTTAAACTCTCATTATATATCCATAATTTTATATGTTTTTCATTCTATGTTTTTTTATTTGTTGCTAGTAATAATTGCTAAACACCACGAAGTTGATCGTTCATTATAACTACGTTTATGGTATTATTGCAATACAGAAGAAAATCGAGTAGAAAAACCATTATTGAATGAATTACACTTAGTTTCAATCTACCAGTAAGAATAATAGTGATGTGCAAAAACATAGATTTTAATGATTTCTTGTTGTGTGTTTTCGTTACTTATGTGGGGATTTATGTGGGTAATGGCGATAGGTTCATGTTGTTGTTTCTTTTTGATATGTAAAAATGGGTAAAAATTCGTTTTTCTTTTCTTGAATTTTGTATGAAAAATGAAATCAAATCACACGTATAGAATGATTATAAACGTGAACCATAATGGATTGCATTCTCTAATAGTTTATTCTCTTTGTACTGTTGTTGCACTATTCTGTTGGTTACTTTTAATTCACGTATTATGATTATTGCTTTATGACTTTTTACTGTGTTTCTTTTTTCGTTTCTTTATAATTTATAGACTCTGTAATGGATAATGTTACAATTCATATTGATGCATGTTGAACATCAATATGCGTCATATAAACAGAGATCGGCCCAGTAACAATGGGAAATTATTATTTTCTAATTTGCATATGGACACGAGATATATAATGTAGTTAAGTTTTCCATTAAAAATTCTAATCGAGTTCACCTTATGTGATTACAATCAGCTACGAGAGTCTAGAGCATTGTAGGTGTTCTCTATTCCCCTCTGCCGTTTCTAATACAAAATTTTCATTGAAATGTGCTGTTTATATTCTCATCTCATTAGAATTCAATCTGTTGTTGTTGTTGTTTGTTTGTATTTTTCATGTCTTGGTCTGGTCGATGATAATAAAAACTGAATAATTAAAATGAGGTTTCACTCAATTCAATTGTTTCATATTGAAATTGTGACTTCAAGGAATATTATTTGAGTTGGAAATAGATGAAAAATTAAATTGAATTTCAATTAAACCATACGATGGAAACCAAGTAAATGGAAAATTGTTTTCTTTTTCTCGTATTTTGTCAAGGCAAAGTAATAAATCTTTAAGTCGACATGCAACGATATAAAGTTCTACTGTGGAATTGGAGTAAAGTCTCTATTCGAAATCCACAAAAGAAAATTTTCTATTGAAAATTATCTGTAAGTGATGAGAAGCACCTACCCTTCGTTTGTTCAGTAATTGTGAACTTAGACGATTTCACCTGCGATAATTAACATCAAATTGAGGGCTGATATATCTCTTATTTAGTTTTCATGTTAAATATAATAAAAACTGCAACTTAATTACACCTTGAGTCGAATAATACAATTTAACGTAGTTAACGGTGTGTAAACACACTTTCGTCTAAGAATAGAAGTAAATATACAATTCGTGTGTTCCCCGTGACAAACCCTATCATCAAATAAAAGATATCAATTATTTGATGATGTTCCACACAGTTGTTTGGATAATGAATTATATTTCCTACCCTTTGACAGCAAGATGAATGATTTACACGTGACCTTTTATTTTATTTTTTTTTTTTTGTTGGTTATCTGTACCCGTTCAAATTGAAACTCTGAATACACCATCACGAGGTGATGTCATCAACATTAAATAATTGATCAATCTTCAATAACGGTATATCAATCATTAATTCGACATACAAATACACAGCGAAAAAAAAACACCGATGTTACCTTACTCACTGAACGGATTCTATACGATACAATTCACAATTCTGACAATTTAGTTTATTAATCTTTCTATAATTGATAAAGAATTGTGTATTTAATAATAAAACACCAATAGATAGGTACTAAATCGATTTATTTTTTTATTCTTATGGACTGAATGCCGTAATGGATGTGTAACTACACAGATATAGAAAGGAAAAGGGTTGGTAGTTGAATCATCACCTTGTCATCGGATGACATCTAATTTCCGTTTAATTCTTTATTTTTTTTTGTGTTCAACATTTTGAGTTGCTTGAATTCTAAGGTGTCTTCTTTTGTATTTTAGTTTTATGCAATATGAAGATTACAATCAGATTAATTCATGACAAGAGATACCGTGAAAAGGAAACGATTCTTTTATGATTTTACGTATAACGCGAGTGAGCACACGCCAATTCCATTCAAATGCAAAAAAACTTTTAAAACGAATGTTGAATGGTATTTAAATGAAACGCCTTTGAATAAATCTGATCTATTTTTTGTTAGTTGCACGAGCATCCTGTAACATATTTGTGGTTAATTTTAATAGACATGAAACGATAATGTTTCAGGTGTGCCGTTGCATATAATCAACGTGAATATGATCGCCTTGAAATGTGATGAATAGATTCAGTTGCAAATTGTAGCAATTGTACAGAGGATAACAATTGGATGTTAAATAGCTGCTTCTCTATAAGAAATATCAATTGGTCTCATGACTTACTGTTTAATGAGCCAAATTGTCATGGAATTTATTTGAAATTTATTCACCAACTGTGTTTTGGTTTACAACGAAATATGAAACCATTCGTTTTGTCATAAAATCAAGAAAATTTACTTATTCGTTAGCTAATTAAATAGAGAAAAAAAAAAATGAAACTGGAAAATATTCAATTATTTTTCACAACTGAATTCAATAAATTAAATATTTTAAAGTGTTTCATATAACAGAGTTTTAATTATAAATGAAATTAGAATATTCAAAACAAAAATTATGATCTGTTTAATGTGCAACATACTTATAATCTATGCTTTTGTTAAACTTTCACGATTTAACTAATGAAATTTATGATGAAACTGAACGAAATGATGGTTACGGTTTTAAGAAAAACAATTATCATTTTAAGAATTGAACGAATTATTTCTCTGCGCTACCCTTCATTAAGATGTGAATTCTGGATTGCAGGCTGCTCGTACTAAATGCCAATAAACTTGTCAATGTGTATTAAATTGAATCACGTAATTATTTCTGAACACATTCAATGCATCTGTCACTTTTCATCATCATCATCGTCATCAACTAATTAAAAAATGATTTTTCCATTCTCAAATTGAATTTCACGTTTGAATTTTAACTCCAACAAAGAAATACTTTTTATCATAAATTTTATGTATTTTATACGTTCACTGAATATTTAATTAATTTAAGAAAATAAAAAGAAACGTTTCTTTAACGGAATTCAGAGTTTTCCAATCATTTTCTTTCCATTTTAAAAAATCCAATTTATGTGAAAAGTTTCTCATATGCAATCGTTTTTAATTCAAAATGATAACTTTTACCCGAAGAAAATTAACTTGAAATTAACCAATTGTTTGTATTAAGTGTATCAGATCGTTAAATAATAATTCTCACATTCCACCCCATCTGATTAAATGAAAATTTTATTTCTGGCTGAGAAAATATGGAGAATGTAAATTCAAATCACATTAAATCATGTGTGGAAAAGTCATTAGGAGTTTTATATTCATCAAGGAATAAAATCATTAGACACGCGTTGGTGACTCCAAAATACAAGAAAATCACTTGAATGAGGAGACGCATTATTTAAAACAAACGATTGAATTATTGTGATAAAATCATTATACCACGTTACCCTCTACCAAGTGGTGTGTGGTCATAAAGAGGTTAAGGTCCTTTTTACCAAATATAAAATATAAACTTGAATTGCCTCCTGTTTAATATACAGAACCGCGTGATAGAAACAAATACCAATTTAGATAATACACTCAATTTTATTCATCCCCCATCATTTATTGGATGATTATGCATGTTATACAATCTGATACTATTGCATTCTACGGTTATGTAGAACCACAAGTAAGAAAGAGACAAAGCGACACAATATCATGCAGATTGCCACTTGATCCATATCAATATTGAAGTGGCCTTTTGACCACCAACACAGTTGGGGGCTGACGATTAAACTGATTGCATGTCCTATTTCCATTGTCATGCGAATATTATAATCAGTATATTCCATAATTCTAATATAAATTCCCTCTGCTTCTTCGACCAATGACTATCACTAGATTGTAAGTGCCATAACATTATCGTTGAATATGAACAATCACTGTATGTTACCAAATTTCATACATAATAGAACAGTGCCATTAATGAGAATTTATTAACTTACGTCACTTTTATGTTAATTGTTATCATTCAATTTGGATCTCGTGTGTCACACAGAATGAAATTATGATTTTATTTTCATTTTTTTTTCCTTCTATTTCACCCTCACTCTACAATTGCAATAACACATTTATAATTCATATACCGTTTGACTCGTGATAACTATCTACAGTGAGGCACAAAAAAAAAGGATATTAAAAATATTGTGTGTATTCATAGTATTCTAACTGTTATGTTAATCATATTCGGGAAAGAAAAAATGACTAAATTTGTTCGTCTATTGCGGTTGAACTGAATAATTTCATTAGGCATTTTAATGTTTTGCCCCCGAAAAAAAAAAAGAAAACAATTTTAATTCAAGATATAATTTTAATGTATCAAAACATTAAACATAATTCTATAATATGGCTATTCACTGTCTTTATA